>CAJHQQ010002135.1:0-72082 GCA_905132885.1 Moricandia moricandioides
AATGTAAATGTTAACTATTTACATAAGTGGGTTATAGAATTATAATTATTAAATGTATATTACCTAGAATCTGGCCCATGTTTATATTTTTTTAACACATCCATTAGACCCACTTAATCACTCAGATGAAATTTTTGTTTAATGTAATTTAGTAATAAAAAAGAAAAACATTTTTTCGCTTTCTTTTTATCTTCGAGATAGATCTATATGTACCTTTCCCTTATCTCTTTCACTTGTTCTCGTGGAGATTCGATCAAAAACCTAATTCGAAGAAATATCTAGAACATAGAACTTGACCCGCGCTTACAAAGCTAGAACTTGACCCGCGCTCCTGCGCGAGTGTTTGATTTAACTTGTATTCAACGTAAACTGATAAATCGCTGCTTTTATAAAAAAATCCTTTGTATATTTTTTTATGTTTTGTAATTTACATATAGATTATAATATTATATTATAATATAGATGTTGATAAAAAAACTATTTGTACATAATATTATATTAAAAATGTATAACTTGATGCAATTTGATGTAATTGTATTATTCATATATTAACTTTTTTTTTGTTAATTTATTTTGAAATGAAACAACATACTAAAATTTTTAATTATCAATATATAAATATCAATTTGGTTATATAAACTTTAGAATTGTAATTATTTAATTTAAATTTATTTTAAATGCAGTAGCAGAATCTGTAAATAAAAAAATATAAAAATAAAATACTTAATTTATTGTAAATGTAAAGGTTAAGTTTGTAAATAAAAGAAATTATTTTTAATATTGTTATCCATGTATCCAAACAATCCTCACTATCCATGTTTCCAAACAAAATACTAAAGTACTTCTACTTTAATAAGATAGATGGTGGGATTACTCAACTTCATAGAAGGAAAACCCAATATTTAGTGACAAACAATAGAAAGAGAATAATAGTTGCTGGTTGAAACACATGTGTTTAGTCTTTGACATAATTTCAAAGAAGTTAACTAAAATGAAGATGATGTAGCTAGACAACATTGATGATGATATGATGAGTTGTATCTTCATACTTGATGATCATATATCAATATATATATTCTTTTCTAAATACAATACTTTATAATCACCAAAATTCTGTTACCAAAAGATGAAGCTTGAAAGTCAAAATGGAGACTTTGTATCGTTAAGACTTTTTTTTTAACTCATTTCTCTGTGAAGTGATAGCAACTGTACAAAATGAGAGTGACTTCTCAATAAAGGCATGTCATAAATAAGAAAGAAAGAGAATCCATGACAATAAGAACGGAGATCAACTAAGTCCTCTGTCTTCTGTTAAACATGGAAGAAATCTCGCCTAAGAAGAGCTTAAGCTACTCAAAATAAGAAAAGAGAAACAATGGAGCTCAATTTGAAGACATTCCGCCTCTCGGTGGTCTGTAACTGCTCTCTGCAACGTTACGTTGGTCTTCTTCTTCCGGTTCCAGACCAAGGACACCTAGAAGAATGAACTCCTTAAACAGAAGCGTGTCCACAAGGGTACCCACATCTTTACTAAACTTCTCAGAGCATCTCTCCCTCCTCTCTTCCCCTTCTTTAACCTTTCCCCTCACCAAAGATGCCACTAAAGCTCCGTTTCTATAAGCAGTACACGCCCTCAACACGTCGTGAGCACAGCTGAAGAAATGCCCATACGTAAAGTCTTCAAAATACTGTGAAACCAACAAAAACCCATCAGAACAATCAACCTCAAAGTTTCTCTTTCAAAGGTTTAAATGGATGAGTTTTAGTTTTTTTTGTTACCTTGGGTGGTCTCCTCATGTTGTAAACCATCGTCTTCAAAGAAAGTAAGAATGTGTTTTCGCTGTAACTGTTAGATTGGACCTCCCCGTCTGCAGAACCCGCTGTTCTCTCGTAGCCAGGCTCGTTGAAGTAAGGTTTTTCATTCAAAATTAGACCTTGGATTGAGACAAGAACCTGTAACATTGTTGAATTGTTGGGGATCCACTTCTCCCTCGGGGCACCACTCCAAGTGCCGAGAAGACTCAGACACACTTTCCCACAATTGTACAGATTTGGGTTGATTCTTAGCCCACCAGACTGGTAATGAACCATCTGTATAAAACAGAAAAAAAAATCACAATCACTAAAGAGAAGACATTGGGAGACAGACAGCAAAAACTCACTTTTGAGTCAGTTCCATTGGACTTACCGGTGGCACAGAAGGGTATGTATCCGGGAAGAAGATATCGAAAAAGAAAAGACCATCATGGTAGGGAGTTCCATCAGCTCCAATAATTACAGCCCTCAGAAGGTCCATCCTAGACTCATAAGCTCTGACAAATATCATCTCTGTTACAAGAAACAAACAACAAAAAAAGAGAATGTTAGTACGTTGCTAACATCAAGCAGCTGGAAACTCATGTTATTACACTGACCTGGCAAATCATTCTCAAGAATTCTCCACTCTTCTTGGATCCTTTTCGCCCATTCTTTAGAATGCTGAAAGTAGGACAAAGATATAGTTAGTTCTCGAGAAAAAAAAACAAAACATGCATTCAAGAGTAATGGTATTGCTCATCTGGTCGCTACCTGCTTTACAGTTGTTCCCTTAGCAGCGTATTCGTGGTCCCCCAAATCTTCGACGATGTCAAACTTTTTGAAAAACAAAAACTTGCCAAGATAATCCTCCATGTTTCTCTTAACTCTTGAAGAACTCTGACCTGAAATAACCTCCTCCACTCTAGGCCGAGCAGCAGGAAACAATTTATGCCCTTTATACCAGGTTGGGTGGTTTGGTGCCGGAAGCACTAAACCAGAAGAAGCTGGAGCTGGAACCGGAGCCTCCACCATCACAGTATCAGGAGTCTGAGGCTCAATATCAATGGAAGAATACTTTAAAGCCTGTGCAGAGTACTGGTAAGTCTGGCTTTTCAGTGGCAATGCGTAAGCAGAGTTTGGTATGACTCCTTTAGAGTTGTGAGGCAAAGCATTCCATGGCTGAGCCACAGGAGCTGAGTGGACTCCACTTCCCATTGTTGCTTTCTTTGAGCCGCTGCTGCTGCTGGAAGCTTCAGGTTTAATCCCGTGCTCGTCACGAGAACATTTTCTGCTTCCACTTGATATATCAGTTTCAGGATTTGGAAGCCAGTCCATTGTCACCTCAACACCAGCTGGGATATCTTTCTCCTTAGCATCAAAAAGGGCTTGATACTCGGAGACATAATCATCAGCGTCATCCTCCTCCTCAAGCTCATCCTCCATCTCATAACCATACTGATCAGAATAGTCATCGTCATCTTCATAGATCAAAGAATCAGGGTCTAGCAAACTATTTGATAATGGAGAGGATCCAGGATCGTTGTTGGTTGTGTCATAACAATCACTAGCAGATCCCTACAAATAAAAAAAACAAAAAAGAATGTCTATTTTACCTGTGAAAGCATACTACTAATAAAAAATATGGACACTTTATTACCTCAAGTTGCTCATCTTCGTCTTCCAATTGTATAGCCTTCCCTTTGTTCTTATTATCAAGATTGTTGTTGTTATTAAGAACACCATTAGCTTCTGGGGTTGTCACCTACAAGATAATGATTGACACAAGTAAGATAACGTAATCTCCACTTGAATAGAGATTGGTTCAATCATTAAAACAGTTAAAGAGACAATGCATATAAAGCACATAGAGGCATAAACAAATGAGTATGAACCAAACACAAGTATTACAGAACACGATCACAGTTACGGTTCTAAGTGATCAAAACATGAAACAAAAAATTACAATTGGCGAAAAACCCTACAATCAAAACCAATCCAACAACAAAGACACGGACAATGCACGTGATCGACCTTTAAAACAAACAAAAAAAAACTAAGAGATTCATCACTAAACCCTTAAAAATAAACAAAAAGTGACAAACTTTAGGGAAACCCAGATGATGATCACACGCAGAAACGACGAAAGAATACAAAATTCCCAAAATCAAATTAAATTTAGGTAAAAGTAAGAACCTTGTTTGGCGTAAGAGTTGTGGAGCAAGAAGCGAAGGGATGAGCGATCTCGGACTCCATTGAAACGAACGATCTCTCTTCACTAAAACCTTGGCGCCGTATTCACAAGTGAGATTGCGCTAAGGCTATGAAAAAACACTTCTTCTCTAACCAAATTCTCTCTATTTAATCCTCTCTTTTAATACTAAAGTGATTAATTTTGGAATTTTCCAATTTGTGCGTTTTATTTTCAACAAGTCAATATGTAAAAGTCTACAAGATGGGGCCCAGTTTTTGATCTTACGGTTGTAATTTTACTTTGTGTTGACGTGGCTATATCGACGGTTATTATGATGGTTGTGGTATAGTGTGCTGTAGAGGAATCTAGCCAAGCTTACGCAACACGGTTGGTGGTGAACTGGTGACTAAGGCTATGATTTTCTACAGTCGTAGGATGTCAGATGATAAAAGTTTTGGGTAAAATCTAACGGATGGGAACTCTTCTATTGATTTTTCTTTTTTTTACAGAGCAAGCATATTAAATAAATTGGAAAGATAATCAAAAATCTTCGGGGAGAAATAATTATTCTAGAGTATAGTCTTCTAGACACACATGAAGAAAAGGAAACTATAATTGGATGATTATTTTCTTATGTTATAAAGTACATAATAATTATGATTTCTTAATAGGTAAGATAAAGATAAAACACCGAGACTAATCTCTAAATCTAATTTATGAATAGCTGACAAAAAAAAGTAAAATAGAGATGATTTGTTATTACTTTTCTTTATATTTTAATAGTAAATAATATTAATTAATAATAAATCTCACAAAAATAATTTAATAATATGTGGATTTTATAAAGATAAGCGATCCGGACTTAAAATAATTTTACAAATATTAAATATTTGTGACTATGTGAATATGAAGTTACTTTTTAGATTTTATTTGAATATCCAGAAAAATGATATATATATATATATGTGGAATTCAACTTTCTTTAGATATTAATATAAATTGTAGTCTGTAGATTTGCTCGGATACCCTAAAACTGATGAAAAGATTTTTTCTTTTTTTAATGATGCAGCATATAGAAAAGTTGTGTAAACTAATAAGAAAACCTTATTAATTTAAAATAAAAATAAAAATTATATGTTAGTGTAACATGTCGCTATCTAACTCCTTTCTTAAATTGCATTTTATGGTTTCTTCTTATATCATTATTTGAAAAATATTTTACTGTTTAGAACCAAGAAAAATTAACTACTTCTTCTATCATAAACCAAGGGCGTGCACAATTCACTGAGTGATGATTTAAATTCTGATTTAAAATCTAGTGTTATTCAATGAATAATTTAAATTAAATTTTTAAATTTAGTGTTATTTAATTTTCTAGAATTTTAATACTCTTTATATTTTAAATTGATTTCAAATCATCCATCGTGGAGTTTTATGTGTAAATGATTGAAACCAAAATCCGAATGTATACTACACTGATTTTAAAATCACCAACTTAAACTATCATAAAATTTGATAGATTACAAAGTTTGATAAATTGATTTTAATCAATGATAAAATAGCACCACTAAGAAATAGTACCAAATCGTTTTGTGGGAGATTTGAAAAAAAAAAACTGGGCCTAATAGGATCATTTTAGTTTTTAAGCAATATGAAGGCCCAATTATACAGAAGCCCATTTCTTAATAAATAGTGGGAAGCTCTTTCTCTATGAATTACAGAGCAAATCGATGGTCTCCTCACAAAGCATAACAAGAACTCAAACACTATAATGAGTTGATTAACACTATGTATGAGCTTATATGACTTGCTAGAACGGTGTAATGATGAACATCTTATTTCCTTCCTTGTCAAACTTGATTACACTATAAGAGCTGCAACATATATGAAAAGATTGATGCTTTTTTGTTTCTTTGGGACTTTTATTTTCAAACCACAACAAAATAGGGTACTCTGTATCCAAATACAAATCCTCAGATGAATCAATCTCTTGTTATTTTGGGGGGCAATGAACTGCTCTCATTACTTTGACCCATCAAATTATGTATTCTAAAAAAGACAAAAAGACTTTTTTTCAGACGTTGAAACCTTCAGCTCGGAGACACATTTTATGAGCTTCGATCCATTTAGTGCAAGCAGATTCACCATGCTCGACGATGCACTCATCTCTGAGCTTCTTGGTGTCAGGGCAAGCACAACATATCTTCTTCTTTTGGTTTTGTCTCTGCAGGAGAGGCAGTAGCAGCAGACTTGCTTTCTGAAATGGGCGGAGGAAATAACACCGTTTATTGCTGGTTGGTCACTCATCCTGTCAGAGAACAAAGAAAGAATACAAACAAAACATATGAACAAAGGGGACAAATATAAAATAGTTACATAGGTAAATAATATTCTGTCTCCACAACATTCTATTTGATATCCAAGAGTAGTTAAAACAAGAAAACAAAGCTTTATAAGAGTACTTGGTTCTATAAAACTAAGCTTAATAAGAGTTAACAACGGTGTAAAAATCCATAATTACCACCTTCTTACCAAGTTATGAATCTAAGATAAGCACTGCATTAATCTACCACAAAGACATAACTGAGATTCTCTAGGGTTTATATGAAACAAAAACATGGGGAAATTGAATGATATTAATTATTTATTTTAGACTAGACAGGACTATACATCGATAAATAAATCCTGAACTTCAAATCACGAAACAAAACACCAAAATAATAAACCAACTTGGTAACAATTGAAATCAAGCAAGAAAATGAAACCCAGGAACCTACATAAAGATACACACTTTCTAATTAATCTACAAAAATATCACAATTCTTGATACAACATTTTTCTGAAAATGAAAAAAAAAAAGGAAAAGAATAAACCTTTGAAATGGATTTGCAGAGGAGAAAACAAAGAGCTGAGAAGAAAAGAAGAAGAAGGCGGCGACTTAAATAAAATAAAATGAGAATTGAAAAGTAGAGCCACCTATTTAGAATTTTTGAATGTGTCTGTATCCACACCACAAGCACACAAAGGGCATCAGATTTAATTATGGACTGGTTGATTATGGGCCTAATGGGGCAGGCCCATTTGATAGACTGTGGAGTTATACAGCAAATATTCCGGTTGGTTCTGATGTTGAAGACAAGACAAGGAAGATGAGAGATGATGTGTTATCACTTGCAAAGAGATTCTACTCGTCTGAAGAGGTGTTATTGTTGTCAAATATAACAGATACTCTGCGAATGGAGTTTATTAAGCTAAGGCTGGAACAAAACAAAGCTTCAGTCAGTGATGAAGTTGAAGAAGCTAAAGTAGATGGAGCTCCTATGCATATGATAACATTATTTTCATTGACAATTAATTATCTCTACAAAATCCAAATTTTTCACACTTGAGATCTTCTCACAACTATGAAAACCGACAATGGTTTTGAACTAAAGACGAAGCAGCTAATAGTTCTCTTGCATCATCAACGATTCAATCATACTTCTCCCTCCATGTATAAACGAGGAAGAACACCCAAGAAACAGCCAAAGCAATATCTCCAAGAGCTTGCTTGGGACACTCAAAGGCAAGATCTTCAATCTTCCACTCAAACACAACTCTCCACAGAGCCATAAGCACATAGAGAATCACAGACCCTCCAGCAAAGAAGCTATGAAACTCTCTGTCTTTCACAAACGACACCATGAGAAGTACCAAACCTATGGCAAAGAGAAGCAAACCGGAGAAAGATCGAGAGATCTGGATGAGTAGCTCATCATGAGGCGTTGAACCTTTGAGCTTGTTAGCTATGTCGCTACCGTGTCCAAATATTGAAGCTTTCTCTGTGTAGAACATCATCAGGGTTCCACTTGTGAGTGCTATAACGGAGTGGAGTATACAGATAACCCTGAAGAGATGTGAATTCATCGCAATAGATCCCCTGAAGATCGAGAAAAACAAAGACAAAAGACAAAAGATGAAACTGAAAGATTGAAACTTTTAATAGGGAAGAGCATAAAGGTAAACACTTCACTGTGGTAAAGGGTTTAAGCTTTGCCGGAAAGAGACGGTCTGAGAGAAAGAGATTTGTCTGAATCAGATAGATTCACTTCTGGGGATTGTTTTATGATAAACCCTTGAGTCTTGTCTTGATGCAAGAGAAGATCTTTGTCTTGATCTTCCTCCTCTTTGGCAGCTTCTTTTTATTGTTCAACAGAAATTCAAACCCACCGTTTAAAGATTGCTTTCCGATTTTAAATGGGAAGATAATAATTTCTTATAAATATCTCTGAAATAATTGTCAGAAAAACAAAAGAAAAGAAAATATTATGTCAATAGTGTTATTTGTACGTTTAGGAAAAACGTTATCCATTAGGCATGATTTTCTTTTATATGGACTTTGGGAAAAAATATTAATCTGTAGAGCAATAAAATAGTATTTACTAGAAGAAACAAGGCAATTTTTATGATTTTAATTACAATCAAGGATCATGACTTTTTCAACATTCAAGAAGACTAATCTCCTTCTTATGTTTTTATTGAATTTTACGTTTTCTATATAGGATAACTCTCATATAGTCTTTTTAAATTGTATGTTTTATATATATGATAACTCTTAAATGATTAAATAACTTTTTTATTTTAAAATTTTCAATACTTTTTTTTTAATTTTAAATTTCACCTCTAAAACTCCATTTCATAACTCTAAATCATAAATTTAAATTAGTTAACCCTAAAAATATAAACATATATTTATATATTTTAATAAAATTTATTTTTTCATTTTTTCTTTGAAAATTATTTTTGATATAAATTTTTTTAAAGTTATCCTAAAATAGTTCTCTTTTATATATATATATATATATAAATATGAACTAATTGTGAGAAAAATATATTTATGCAATAATGTTATCCATTAGGCATGACATTCTTTTATAAAAACTTAGAAAACTATTAATCAGTAGAAAAGTAAAATATTAGTTCTTAGAAGAAACACTGCAATTTTTATGACTTTAATTATAATCAAGGATCGTGACTTTTTCAACATTCAAGAGACTAATCCTTCAACATCACAAAAATGGATAACGCCGTTTGTGTCAATTTAAGTACTACTGAACTGAAGGTTTGTCCTTTAACGTAATCAGCGACCTGATAACACTTGGAGGAACACTATCAGCAAGAGCCCCAAGTTCGGATAGTAAAAGAGTCTTCTCCTTGAGTGAGCTCTGCAGTTTCTTTGATTCAAACTCCATTCTCTTTTCATCTTCACAGTTTTAAAAAGTACACTCGTGAGACTACTAGTAGTTCATTAGGAAAGTAGCAGAAGCTGTGGAGAAAGACAAACCTTTCTCTAGCATTGTATGCACAGCATGAAAAGGGACTGCAGCGAAAAGGTCAGTTCCTGGGAGTATCATCCACGTGGGTTCACTAGAGTCATGTGATCCACAAGTCGAGCAAAGTTCCTGAACCAAAGGTTTGGTTGAGCTCCCATGAGTATCCTTCATCATAGAATCGAAAGGAGAAGGAACACTAGTCTTTGTTGTCCGAGCTTTCTTCCTAAGTGCTGTAAGAGCCTCTCGGTTCGCATTCCTGTCCCTATCATTCTCCACCATCTGTTATTACAAAAACTCCCATGGATGTTATTGTAACTTCTAAGTTTTCAACCAATCAAAAGCAATGGATTTATCAAAGTAGTACCTGGTTTCGAACAAGAAGAAACTGATCACCAACCGCTTCATATCTCTCGTATACTTCAACAACCTTCTTTGGGTCTAACTCCATCTTAGTTTAATAGATTCCGACAAGCAACAAAGGCTCGAGGAACAGCTAAAACAACATAACTAACTCAATGTCATATGCCCTTTAGCTGGTAAGATAAAAAACATGTTTCCTAGCTATGGATGCTTGTGTGCTTAAGCTCACTTTCAAATCTAAGACCTTCACTACTGTTTTCAATTACCCTGACTCAATTAATCGGATCCTTGCGGACCGAAGGCAAACCACAACACCTAAACAGAACTTAGCAAGTTATCTGATTCATTTGCAGCATCTTAACAAGTGAGCTATACAAAGTTTTTTGAGAAAGGAGAAAAAAGGACTAACCTTTACAGGCGAGGCGAGGAGGACCGATGAGAATCTCGGCGACGCTATGAAAGGAAAAGAGAAAGAGATTAATATTACCAAATCAGAGATAATGGGCCACGCCTAATTGTTAGACCTGTAATTTATTCTTTTGATAATAAAGAGGATTATAACAGAAAAAAAATCTAAAACGACGCCGTCTGTGGGGATCGAACCCACGGCCACGGGATTAAAAGTCACGCGCTCTACCACTGAGCTAAGACGGCTTTTGATAGTATCTTTTATTTACAAAACTCTAATGGGAAGAGGAAAGTTTGGTCGTTTAAAGATGTGAATCTGAGTAGTGGAGAGAAGTTCACGCCGTGGGTTGAGTTCAGAAAGAGAGATAATAGGATTACGGTTACGCTCGCGCCTGAAAATATGAAGAAACCTAAGAGACCTTTAAGGTTCAGGGTCCGAGAGTGATCAGTGATGTTCTTTTGATGCACAACAGTTACCTCGGTTTTGCTGGTGCTATGGGACGTGGAGTTGAGCGTCAAGAGTCAAGACATTTGGAGCTGGTCTTTCGAAAACGACGCCATGAACAACGAAGCAAGTTAGGTTTAGGTTCGGTTTCGCTTGCTTTTGTTTCCATTAGAGTGAATAATTAACGATCCAGATTCAAAACAAATTGTATTCTGAGATTGACATTAAAATGAACTTTCTTTTTATATTATATCGGGGCGTTGGATTATACGTGCATATGGTCCTGATCTTTATGGTTAGAGAGTAAATCTATTGAAGATGACAGGAAATGATAAACGGTTTATATGAAACGAGTTTCCAATCAAGATAATGTAAAATATTATCAACAGAGAATAATAAAATATTATCTCCCATGCAAAATACTATAAACGTGGAATGTCTTAAAGTTATACACGTGAATATTCACTGATGAAGCAAGTTGTTTGTCTTTTTTCTCTATTTGATAAACCAGGTACGTTCACTGAAAAGAGTAGGTCCATTTCGTTGCAGGCCGTGGTGATGGTGTGGCGTCTGGAACGCGGCCACTTGGGGTTACTAAACTCATTCAGATTCACAAAAGCTCTGTGTTTCTTGCTGTGTTCCTCTTTCACACCGCACCTTCTGTCGAATTCAACTTCAAAACCATCCATAACTCAGGATATCTCAATAAAACAATCATCAACGGCTCAACCGGTGTGGTTTGATTATTGTCTTAGAGAACGATAATCAGACGGGGTAGACACAATTACTTGCTCCGTACTCGCCACTTACTTGATCCGTAAAGTTGAATACACTAAGTATAGTACATGTATCAAGTATTAAAATAAAAGCAACTACTTGACTTGTTACTTTTTTTTAATAAATAAAACACATTTTTGTACTATAGTAAAATAATTTTTTTCTATTTTTATTTTTATAAGTAATTAATTATAAAAATATTTTTATATAAAAATATTGGAGTTTTCTCTTTCGTATATATTTTATTATTTTGGATTGACTAAAATATAGTATAACAATGGAATATTTCTTATATATATTAAAGTTATTTACATTTAAAATTCAACTAATTATCAAATAATTTACTAATACTTATCAAGTAATTTGTAATTAATTTACAAATAACAAGTAATAAAACAAGAAAACTAACTTTCAAATCCCTAATTGTTAGCAAATACTTAAAATTGCAAGTATTTATTTTTAAGAAAAAGAAATATAAAACTTTAATACTAGCTGACTACCAAATATGCCAAAAATACATAACAGTCTGCTTGTCCTACCCGTAATCAGAGCAAATCTTTATCTATTAATTTGAAATATCAGTACTTGGGTCACATAAAAAAAAAAAGTATCAGAACTTGGGTATAGAGCATTATACTTACTTAGTTCCATTAAAATACATATTTAAAAAATATTTCACAAGAATAGACTTTTGTATTTTTTATGAAAATCTTGTAAACTTTTTTAAAAAATAATTAACTTTATTAAGTTACTATTGATTAAAATTTACTGAAAGTTGAAAATTACAAAACAAATATATTTATTATAGTGATATAATATATTTTTTTAATATATATAAACACCAAAAAAATTATCTTTACGATACAAAAGAAGTATTATTTTTTGAAAATTCATTGCTTTTGAAAGAATCTGGTCTTTCGTGTTATTTATGAGAAACTCATTTTAGAGAATCTTTAATGAAGGTTATAGCCCTGGAAGTTCTATATATATATATATGCATATATATATATTTATTAATATTAATATCAGATTGTTATATATATATATATATGCATATGTATATATATTTATTAATATTAATATCAGATTGTAGGGTTCTTAACTTTGTGAAAAACCTAATCTAAACTATTTCTGTAAATAATTTCTAAATTAATTTTTTTATAGTTAAAAATTTAATAAGTAAATATTAATATAAATATATATATATATATATATATATATATATATATATATATTTGAGATTTCCAAGCTGGAATTTCCATGGAAATCGAAAGTGCCGTTATATCCATTCGGTTGAGAAACAAATGTTACCGAGCAACTGTTTGAAGATTTGATCCCCCCCAACTGTTGCTCTGTAATATAAAAATCATTTGTTTGTCTCCCAACCGAATGGATATAACGGCACAATCAAATGTTTTTTCCTTTTCGGTTATGTGGTTTGTGAGGCCGTACGTTAACCACGTTGCTTGCGTCTAAAGAGAAGTGGGAGATTATCAATTTAAAAAACAAAAAAAAACTGAACTGTGGTCTGAGGGGATATCCCTTATATAAATATTAAAGAAACAAATCGACAGTGGATCGTTTCTTTCAGCAGTCGTTTTCTGTTTCTATTCTAAAAGGTCGAGTCTTTACGAGGCTGAGAAGAGAGAGAGAGTGTGGCTGCTTCTGCTATTTTTTAGAGTTACTGTGTCTGTGATGTTGCATGTGTGGTTCTGTTTTAATCTCGAAAAGATCATTTCTGCTTGCCCTCTCTCTCTCAGGTTCTTCTTATCTTCTCATTCTCACTATAATGCTTAACAAATGTTTTGGAGTACAGAAGCTTCCTTCACTTTTCTTTTTGGCTGTTCTATGATCAAACCTATTACATTTTTTGGCTGTGTTTCTCTCAAATGGGTCTCCTAAGTTATTCAGTGTCCTTCCTTTTTTAGCCTAGAGATTTTTTTGTGGGTGAGATCACTACTTTACATTTGAGAGTCTAAGTTCTTGGCGAATGTGTGACTTGTGATTAGCGATCTTAGCAATGAGCTGCTGAATCCGAAATGGTCCCACTTAGAGTTAGAATCCAGAGAACTCATCGGCTACTTGTTGGTTTCTGCTTACTATAGATGGAAGGTTCTTCAAACTCCAACTCTGGAGTGTTCAAAACCTCCCGTGTTTCAGACAGGAACACTGAGTTCTCACCAGTTGATGAGTATGTCAGAAGCGTGTTTGGTATTAATAGCACACACAACTCCTGCGAAGAAGATTCTTTAGGGGTTGACCCTTTCCTTAGATCCTTGGAATGGGGTGATGTTAGCTTGAGACAGTGGCTTGATAAACCTCAACGGTCTGTTGATGTTTTGGAATGCTTGCACGTTTTCAGACAAATCGTTGAGATAGTAAATGCGGCTCATTCTCAAGGCATTGTTGTTCATAATGTTAAGCCATCTTGTTTTGTCATGTCTTCCTTTAACAATGTTTCCTTCATTGAATCCGCTTCTTGTTCTGACTCCGGCTCTGAGGACGGTCCAATTAGCCAGAAGGAAGAGAAAGGATCCTATAACAAGATCTTGGAGAGACAAATCGAGAAGCTAGAGGAAGAGAAGAAGCAACGTTTTCCGATGAAACATGTATTAGCAATGGAGACAAGTTGGTATGCAAGTCCTGAAGAGGAGTTTGGTTCTCTAAGTACTTGTGCTTCAGATGTGTACCGTCTTGGTGTTCTTCTTTTCGAGGTTTGTGATCAAGAGATTTACATGGTTAACAAATTATTAGATTCAAAGTCTCTGTCTCTCTCTCTTGCAGCTATTCTGCCATGTTCCTTCAAGAGAAGACAAGTCAAGAACTATGTCTAGTTTAAGACATCGTGTACTTCCGTCTCAGATACTGCTCAAATTTCCTAAAGAAGCTTCCTTCTGCTTGTGGCTACTCCATCCCGAGCCAACTTGTCGACCATCAATGAGGTTTAGTTCGTGTTCTTAGTCTGTGCATGGTTAGTCTGGAACTAATAGAGAAGTTGTTGTCTTAATGGTGCAGTGACTTGCTGCAGAGTGAGTTTATAACCGAACCAAGAGATAATTTGGTTGAACATGAAGCAGCAATAGAGCTGAGAGATAGAATCGAAGAACAAGAGTCATTACTCGAGCTCTTGCTTCTGATTCAACAGAGAAAGCAGGAATCTGCATATAGATTGCGTGATACGGTTTCACTTCTTTCTTCAGACATTGAGCAAGTTGTGAAGAGACAGCTGATTCTGAAGAAAAAGGGCAGCTCATACTCTGATGATCAACAAGCATTGCTGAGCTTCTCAGCAAACGAAGAGCCTTCTACATTATTAGCCTCAAGAAAACGGATGATTCCCTCAGTGAATGAGGAGAGCCAAGGAAGCACACTTCTTGAAAGCTCCCGGTTGATGAGAAACTTCAAGAAGCTAGAAACTGTCTACTTTCTAACAAGGCGCAGGCAAATGGGGAGATCATTAACTAGACATTCACCTTTGAGTAGTGAAAATGGTAGAGGAGGTTCAATGATAAGCTCAGTAAGCAACCCGGTTTCCAACAATGATCCAAGACAAGGCGGGTGGATAGATCCATTTCTTGAAGGTTTATGCAAATACTTATCATTCAGTAAGCTCAGAGTGAAAGCAGATTTGAAGCAAGGAGACTTGTTGAACTATTCTAACCTAGTTTGCGCACTTGCATTTGACCGAGATGGAGAGCTTTTCGCCACTGCTGGTGTCAACAAGAAGATCAAGATATTTGAATGTAACTCCATTGTAAACAACAACAGGGACATTCACTATCCGGTTGTGGAATTAACTAGCAGGTCAAAGCTAAGTAGTGTGTGTTGGAACAGCTATATAAAGAGTCAAATTGCATCAAGTAACTTTGAAGGCATAGTTCAGGTTAGTCTTTAGATTCTGCTTTGTTGTTTTCAAGAACTTCAATGTTCATAACATCAGTATGGTTTTAGATATGGGATGCTGCAAGAAGCCAGTTGGTTACAGAGATGAAGGAGCACAAGAAGAGAGTATGGTCCATTGATATCTCATCAGCAGACCCTACTTTGCTGGCTAGTGGAAGCGATGATGGAACTGTTAAGCTATGGAGTATCAATCAGGCAATTTTAATTTGAAATGTCGGCTATTGAAAACTGAAACTAGTTTTCTCCAAATTTTTAGACATGCTAATCCTAAGGTGTTATGATTTAAAGAGTATTTGTGTTGTGAATGTTTTCAGGGAGTTAGTATTGGAACCATCAAGACAATGGCTAATGTATGTTGTGTCCAGTTTCCATTAGACTCTGGCCGGTCTTTAGCGTTCGGTTCTGCAGATCACAAAGTGTATTACTACGATCTTCGGAATCCCAAGATTCCTCTGAGAACAATGATTGGTCATAGCAAGACAGTGAGTTATGTCAGGTTTGTAGATTCATCCACTCTTGTGTCTTCTTCTACTGATAACACGCTGAAGCTTTGGGATTTATCGATGTCTGCTTCTGGTGTTAATGAAACCCCTCTTCATTCATTTGCTGGACACACTAATCTAAAGGTAACATTCCTTTCTAGACTCTCTCTCTCTTTATTCTCCAGCTTCTGAGAACATACTCTGAGGTGGTATATGCTATTGCAGAACTTTGTTGGCTTATCTGTCTCTGATGGGTATATAGCTACAGGCTCAGAGACTAACGAGGTAAAGGGTTAATGCAACACAGGAATCTGTGAACAGTAAAAACTTGATTGTCTGAGATTCTTTCTTGTTGTGGATCCATGACAGGTTTTCGTGTACCACAAGGCATTCCCAATGCCGGTAATGTCCTACATGTTCAACAACACTGACTCTACGTCAGGTCTTGAAAGCGACGATGCCTCACAGTTCATATCTTCCATCTGCTGGCGAGGGCAGTCGTCTACTACATTAGTAGCTGCTAACTCCAATGGCAACATCAAGATTCTTGAAATGGTGGCTTGAGAGACTCTAAAGGACAGAAAGCAAAATGATAACTTCAGAAGATCTCTAGTTCTTCTTGTGATGAGATCTGTGTTGTAAGACTACTATAGGGTAAAACAATTTGTTACTAAAAGCATAGGAAAAAGAAAGAGACATTGTGTATAGAATTTCATTATAATGATTCCACTTTTAATCCTTGGATCTATTTACATTGATTAACTCCTGTTTTAGCCTCAGTGACTAACCTGTCCACAAGTCCCTGAAGCCTCTTAGCTCCAGGACTAGGCTTAATGTTAGCCACATCACCGACCTGGGAGCACTTTGGTTTCCCACTGCACCACCCACCAGGAGTAAAACCATCTTTATCCTTCTTCCGTCTAAGGAATGCCTTATCGATCACATCAAGCACTTTGTCGTCTCTTTTGAATTTCCTAGCAAACGCAGCACCGCTGGATATCATCTGCACTGTGTCGTTGAGTGTCAACACGTGAGGGTGCTGCTGCGGCGGTGTGTCCCAGGAGATGTAGTGAAGGTCATGGTTCACTGCTGTTTTTGAGAACTCGGGGACATTGCAGATCACAGTATGGAAGTAACTTTCAGGTGATGAAACGAAGTTTGTGTAATACATTAGAAGGGTTCTTGGTAAAATTGTCCCATCCCCATATGCAGTACTCTACAAAGGAACGTGATAGAGCCATCCAAGCAGATCCTGTAACAACAACAAGGTAACTTAATACAGCAATGGAGCTTCAAAGACAGTTTAGAGGACTGACCAGTGAATAACTTAAACGCAGTTGGCAAGCTTCGACGAGGTGTGACCCAGTAGATATCTGATTTGTTCAACAAGTAGAGTCCAGGATCAATCATTACTGGCATTGCTCGCTTCTCCCTTCACAAGGATAACAAGACATCAGTACACAAGAGCAAAACATTCAACTAAAGAAGGTGAAAAAAAACTTACTCTTTCCAGCCTAGTTCACTTGTGTGTTCAATAAAGTTGAGGTTCCGGTCCAGAGTGGAAAACGTATGAAGCAGATCTTCATACACAGAGAAGGTTAATCAAACACAAGACTAACATCTTGATGGAAACACAGAACAAAAAGTGAGTTTTATTACCATCTTGTGTCACCAGGGGATAATCTGAAGCACTGAGATTAATAAACCAATCCCAGTTGGCGCTTCTCTTAAGAAGAACAGCACAAGCGTGAAGTGTATTTGCCACCATTGTTGGTCCTCTATAAGTCACAAGATTAGCCTTGGTTATCATATAGACATTCCCGGTTTTAGAATACATAGGATCCTTATTAATCCGTGAAGCCAGCTCCAATCTCTCATCAACCGGTGATTCAAGATCCAAGTGAACAACATAGTGGTTTCTCGGATGGTACACTGCTCTAAGCGTTCTCCAAAGCTTCTCCACATCCCCTTTGGACCCAGAAACAAGATATGCAAAACGTGGAAGCTTGTCTTCAACACGGGTTTGTCTAGCGACTTTGGACTCTGCAAAGTCAAGTCTGGTTTGGTTCCTGACGTGACGGGAAGGGATGATGGAGAAAAGGCCGTTGAATTTTTGAAGGGAAGAGATGAGACCCATGTTGAAAGAGGTTGCAAGGAGAAAAACGCAGACAAGAGATGTGATGACAAGAGGGAAAACCCATCTCTTCTCCACGTTTACATACCCCATTGCAGCAAGGTAGTGATCATGAGACAAGAAACAAAGGTTGAATCCTTCAGAATCAGTCACAACACGACCTTGAGTTCAAGTTTGATCAGACACAAAGACCCTATCAAATGTGAGAAACTTTAGTAAAGTGGTCAGAGGCAGATAATAGAAAGGAAGACGATAGTAAAACAAGCAGCCAAGACAAGAAGTTGCCAGATTCTCAAGCATCATCAAACAATCAATCGGACATCTCAGCAGCTAGATTAAGCAACACTTCAAAAGTAACATTACAGATTACAAAAAAGGAAACTTTTTAAAAACCCTTGAGGTAATACTATCCCAAAGATCAAAAAGAAAAACTCTTGTCACACACCATCAGAATCTCGAAGCTGTTGGTTTAGATCTATATACTTAACTCATCTAAAGAAAAAACAAATCTAGAGATTGAAAAAAATGAAACCTTTCTATCTGGGTTTGTTATGTAGAGGATGATGATGTCGAAATCTCAACGCAATGAAGCTTTTTTAAAAAAAAATCTTTGCTCTTTGTTCAGCTCTGCTCCAGTGCTCAAGAACAGGGGACTCTCTTGTGTCGAGTGGAGAGAGTTATATAGAGATGATGATGAAGAGAGACTGTGAACTCTCGCAGATACAAAGCCCTTTTGAGATCCTTTCACGTGTGTGATACTGTCATTCGTTGAAATATTCTTCCCAGTATTTTTGTTATTTGAGCTGTAAATTTCATTACTCCGTTCCTTTATTACTGGAATCTTGTATTCAATTTTGAGTGATTTACAAATATGGTCACTTTTTAAGTTTTTATTACAGTGTGGGACACTTATTGCTATTGAGGTAGTTTTTTCTAACCAAGTTAAAACTCAGAGTTCTTCTTTTGGTTTCTTTTCTTTTTAGTTAGTAAATTGTTTTTCTTTTTAATTATTTTTTTTAAGATGAAACAGAAAATTAAAGCTTCGATCTTCAATTTCTACAGAGTAACTAAAACAAAGGTGGCATACTCAGCCATGGCAATTCCTACTCACCCTTCCAAGCCAATCAATATACATCCTCTGTCACGGCATCTCTTGAACCGCACCACAACATCCTAACCATCTCCGCCGCGTCTCCTTTTTTCTCGTCACATCAAGGCTTAATCCACGACTGCTTGTTCTCCGCCGTGAAGCTTTTTCCTCAACATGAATCTACCGTGGTGGCCACCGAGAGTTGTCGTCGATTCGTCAGAGAAAAAAGGTCTAGCAACAATGGTGAATTGTCTTTGTTTTGTACATGTGGTCCTCTGATGTTTTAGACTTTCTTAGTTTGACCACGAACTTTCAAAATTGCATATAAATACTCGTAAATGAACCTCAAACTTTAAAACGTGCATTTCTACCCTTCCTTATAATTGCATGAATGGTCCCTCACATTTAGATTTGATTTCAATTTGACTCCAAACTCACAAAATTGTGAATATATCCTTTTTATTTGACCTCAAACTTTCAAAAGTGCTTTTTAACCATGACTTCAAAGAATTCATTATACATTGCACAAGTTATGATATTTAATGATTACAAAGAATTTATGTATCTTGTTTTTGATCAGTTAGAAAATTTAAGTTTCATTTAAATGTATAAATCCTAAGACGAATTTAAAATAATCGACAAGAGATAAACAAACGAATTTAGTTTGGCTCATGCCCTATATATCACACAATTAAAGAGCTTGGTGCACACATGATTAGTAATCCATTAACCATATCTAAAGATGTTTGCATGTTTGCCATATGTTTTACTAGCTACAAGGGCTAAAATGTACATGGAATGACATAGAAAATCTTTTGTAGGCATATTAAAACATGTACACTTTAGAACTGATGAATTGATTACACGAATTTTCAATAATAAAAGCATGTATAAACTTTCATGATCAATGTCTCTGGATATTTGACCAATGGTTAAATGTCTAATATACATATATGTTTTATCTTAATGATATGTTGCCTATCTATATCATAATCTTATATGTCCACATAAAACAATGTTATGAACGTCCGTAAGTGTGATGTACATGTTGTAAAGTTGTGTACATCTGTTAGTGTACATGTGTACATAAAATTTGGTGTACACATGTACAATATAATTCTGATATGCACATGGATAGTATATAATGTGTACATATTTACAACGCTTTAATCCATTCTATTTAGTAATATATAACATACATTTGTAAGTTTTAACATTTGTACATTTAAATAGCATCTGAATGTACACACAAATTTCGTTGTCCATATGTACAATGACTTTTATGTACACGCATGTATGTTAGTACTTTATCCATATACGTTGGGTTACTTCTCATATGTACATAGATGATATCTCATATTTTTAACGTACTCAGTGTGTCAAATATCGGCAATGTGTATACATATATTTCAGTGTCCACGTGTTCAACACTATGCAAAAAAAAAATTACATGTACAACGATTCATCTGTACATTGATCAAGTTATGATATTTGATAATTTTAATGACTTTAAGTATAGTTTATGTTTAGATGCATTTAGAGGTTTTTGGTATACATATTTGTTTATTTCATTTGACAGAGTCTAAAATGCAATTCTAGAGATTTTGGATTAACTCAAGAGGACTTATTTGCAAATCTGATTTTTTGGGGGGAAATAGTGGAAATAACTAAAATTACAAGGACCAAATATGAAAATTAAGGAAACTTGATTTTAAGGTTCAACAATGGCGACCTAATCTCAGATGCAGCGACGGCTTCCCTTTACGGTCCACCAGAGGCATGGCGAGAGGCTGAGATCACCAAGAAGACCTCTTGGGACACCATGGAAGAAAGGTTGAGGGCACGACGATGAAGCTTCCCATCGGACTTGAGACATTGGAGAAGAGAAGATCTGTGTAAAAGAAAGGAGACTACGGTGGAGCTCGTAGTGCTCGACTCGCTATCCTCGTTCATGACCTTGCAAGATCTCGACTTTACTGGCCTAATCGATGGAGAAGACACGGCTTGATTCCGGCGAGAGGAGAGATCGAAGGTGAATTAACAGAGGAGACAACACGGTGTACGAGGAAACACGAGCTGGTCCAGTCGGCAGAGCAGTGGTCGGGAATGATGAAATAGTGACAGAGGAGACACGGCGCCAAAAACGCAGAATCAATGACGAAACTAGAGGAATGAGCTTCGATATACTCATGGCGAAAGAGAAGATGCTTAGATAGAAAAAAACTGGTTTAAATTTTCTTTTAATAATAAAGAAAAAAAAAATAGATGGAAATCACTTTAGTTATGTTTTAGTTAGAAAGCCTAACGAAACTGAACAAAAAGTAAAGAAAAAGTGTGTGTATAGAAGAAAGTGTCCTAGAGTGAAATTAATAAGTCAAAAAGTGTCCTATATTGTAAATCTTTCTTCAATTTTAGGTTTTATTTTTATTTGATTTAATTAAAACGCCGACGAGAAATAAGCCCTCTCTGGCTGACACGTTTACAAAGTTAGATAGTGAGTTAACCAAAACAATGATGGTACATTTTATTGAAACTGAATACTTCTTCCGCTTCTTACTACAAAGATGTTTTACAAGATTTAAATTGTTTCAAGTTTACTACAATTTTATTGAGAACATAATTTTATTTTATTTTTTGTAAGAAATACTTTATGATACTATTTTTTTAAGTTTTTGTTATAAAAATAGTTTTTAAAGAAAAAAATAATTAAAATAATTTTTATTAAAAGATGTAAGTATATATTTATACATTTTGGATTAATTAATCTAGATTTAAAGTTTACAGTTACGGGAGATAGAGATATGGAAGTGAAGTGTAAAATAAAAAATAAATATAAATATTAAAAATAAAAATAAAAAATTTATTTCAGTATTTTTATATCTATTTTGTGACAAAATTTTTGAAAATGACTATTTGAAATATTTACACATAAATAAATCTATTTTGATCATTTTTAGAGTTTTTGTGACAAAAATTTAAAAAGACTATTTAAGAATTTTGTCTATTTTTACACTTGAGTGAATGAGTTCGAAATCATACTTTTAAAATTGTTTTTTAGAAAAAAAAATAATTTTTAAATTTTTGTGCAAGAAATTAAAATATCAAATATTATGAGAAAATTAGATAATGTTGATGTGCGTGTAGACGATAAATAGTAGCAGTATTTTTAAACAAAAAAATATTAACCACTGTAAGAGACAGACACGTATGGTAACGTGAAAGCAACACACACACTTCTTTGTTGTACAATTCCTAAAATATCCTCTCTGTGCATCTTGTAAGTACAGTAGCTACTTTCTTATTTAAACGTAATTATATTTTTCACTCATGCCTGATAACAGTTTTAGAGTTCTTCCCATTCGATTTGTTTACCAATTTAAAGACATAAAACATAGTGTAACTTTTTAATAAGTTTTGTATTCCACAAGAAGAGTCATTGCTTAACATCATTTTAAGTGGGGACCACCATTGCAAAGAGTCTCCAGAAGATTTTGCTTTTCACACATGAATACGACTTTATGTTGCTGTAATTAAATAGCCAAAAAGTTGATTTTTGTTGCGGGTAATTACGTCGGTGGTGACAAATAAAGCCCTTAACTATTTCACCAGCCACATGGAGTGATCACGACACCACTGTTTGAGTCTCAATGGGCTTCTAATAACTCAGAAACTCCACATGGACCGAGACCCATACTATACTTTCAACTAATTGAGCCTTGACTCCAATATACATATTTTACGGGCTTATTTTTTGTAAACCAGATGAGACATTAACCTGGTAAGTTATTCTTAGCTCGTTCGGTACATCCACTTGAGAGTAGCATGTTTAATCTTAAAATGTACTACTTTCGAGTTTTCAAATGGTAAAGGTTAAAGAATAAGACCACTAACTTGATCGGAAACTAAGTCAAGTTGTAAGAGATTTGTGACGTTGTGTTGTTAAGAGATCTGGTCAAAAGAGGTAGATATTGTTTGTCTTGTTAAAAAAGATATGGTACACTTTGTGTTTTGGAATTGAGAGAAAAACGGTGTGAAATTGTATATGATAGTATCTCAAAATGAAATTGTTGTCGTCTGTTGTTTTTTTTACCGTATAAATCAATTAAAAAGTTTGTAACTCATAACTATATACTAAAAAACTTTTATTTCAAATGGCTAACAATACGTAGATATTTTTCATTTATCTAAACACAGTTAAATAATGTAATTAATATCTATTTGGTAATAAATTTAGAAATTAAATTGGATTTCAATCGAAATCTCATCAACAAATACTGTTTTTATTTAATTAAATATATATCATAGCTTTAATATAATATCGTTCAATAATATACAACATAAAATATAATATACCAAGTAATGGTCAATAGCTCAAAATTGTCAAGCATATGAATTCCTGCAATGGAATGGGATTTTACCATGCAGTCAAATACAAAACCGAGTCAACAATAAACTATATAAATGAGAGTTGATTTTGCCTTCTCCATTAAATTTTATAAACTTGCAATTTCCCAGTCAAGAACAAACTATTTTAGTAATTTGATAACAACAATACTATGAAAACTATTATCAATAATATATAATTTTGTTAATTTTAACTGAATCATAAAAAAAAATTAAAAATTTATGAAAAGGTCCAATATTTTCTTTTAAAAAATGTTTTTCAAACTTTGATAGAAATATCACAAAGAAAATAAGAGAGATATTAAAATACCGGATAAATTTAAAATCTAAATTTCCTTAAGATAAATTATAGATTGAACAAAGAAATCTTCCTTTTAAAGTCTTGAAAGATAGGGATTTGAATAAATATGCTAATATCTCCAAATTAAATTGTTTTTATCCATTTATTAATGTAACATTTATAAGTCCAAACTCATAATAAAATATTAAAACTTTTTTTGTTTCACGGTGATTATGAATACGTAGAAATTTGTATTTATCCAAACTCCGTTAAATGATGTAATTAACATCTTTTGACAAGAAATTTAGCAAACTAAATTGGATTATGATCAGTGTCCATCAACAAATATTATTTTTAATTAACTAAATATACATATATTAACTTTAAATATAATATTATTTTATAATATGCGACATGGAATATAATATACCAAGTAATGGTCAATGGCTCAAAATTAGTTCAAAAAAGTAATGGTCAATGGCAATGATTTGTAAGCATTTAATTTTATGATCCATAACTTATTAATGCAAGTAAATTATGTACTGAATAAATGAAACATTGTCAAATCTCTCTCTCTCTCTTTTTTTCTTGCCAAAATCTTTCTATATATTACATATATGAATTCTGCAATAGAAAGATGATTTTATTATGTATCCAAATACAAAAAGAATCAACAATCAACTTATATAAATGAGGGTTGATTTTTCATTCTTCATTAAAATTTATAAACTTGCAATTTCCCGTTCAAGAGTAAGCTATTTTGGTAATTTAATAATAACAATAATAAGGAATGTTCCTATCATCAATAATATATAAATTATATTAATCTTTGCTGAAATTAAAATTATAAAATAAATATAAAAGACCCAACATATTTTTCTTTTAAACGTTTTTCAAATATGGCTAGAAATGTAATAAATGAAACAGAATAAAGTGAGAGTGAGAGAGAGAGAGGGATTATTAAACAGAAGAAAAATCTGAAATCTATATTTCTTTAAAAAATTAATATATAGAATGAACAAAAAAAAATCTTTTTTTGAACAAGAAAATCTTCTATTAAAAGTCTTGAAAGATAAAGATTTGAACAATATTAGCCAAAAAGTAATCTCTATCTTCTACTTCATTAAGCAACATGCTTATAATGATCCCGACATCAAAGCTAAGATCAACAAAGCTGATTCAGAGATTTACAATGTAACAAACGTCGTATTGATATCTCCAATACTCAAAAAGTTAGAAAGGGTGAGCATTTCGTCTGTGTATGCTCAAATGGAGAGTTTTGGTTCTAAATCTAAAGAATGTAAAGTGGATTTTGAAGAAAAGAAGAGAGAGTTTGATTCTCTGCAGGAAGGTTTACGGTGCTCCGGCACTGATCATATTTGCTTTTCAAAGGAGGAGTTTGATCATCTTGTAATGCAAAATATTTTCTCTTAATCATTCCTTGTGTAGCTTTTAGGGTTGCTGATTGTGTAAGTGTTTAATGTGTTGGATGTAGATGTACATGGCATGTTACGTGATTGAACATGGAAGCATTGGTTTTGAGAAAGATGATTGGCTGCTTAAGGAGACAGAGAAGCCTAATGGGATAAGTCTAAGTGAAGACTCTCTTGCGGAGAAAGATGCTTCCATACACCGTGTCAAGGTATGTCTTAATTAGGCCTGCAGGTTTGGGTAATTCAATTTGAATAATTTGGTTTTTTGTAAATCTTACCAAATAAACCCAAAATAAAATTCAACTTTTCAGTTCATTTTGGTTAATTTGGTTCAAAAATTTCTTAATTCGGTTGTTTTTTGTGCAGTTTGGCTATAATTTTCTCTTTTTTTACCGATTGCCAAACTGATTTAATAAAAAAAGTTAGAACCGAACCAAAATCCTAACAAACAAAAATCCTAGGCGTATTTCTAATAAAGCTAACGGTTTAAGTGGGTTTTACCAAACATTGTAATGATGTTGAGGTTCATTTTGGTCTCTCATCATTCTCATCATTCTCATCATTCGATGGCTGTGGAGCTGAATGAAGTAAAGAATGAGCTTGAAGCAGTTACATGGAACATTAACAACTTGAGTGACAAAATGGGACAGATTCAGAACAAGATCATGGCTTTGGATGTAGAAATGGTAAACGTACTTGAGCATAGAGACAATTCATACCAAAAGATTAAGATGATTAAAGTATTTATTTTTCATTTCTTATATTTTATATTTACTTATTATTTATTAATTTTTATATTGTATATTTACCTATTCTAAATTTCTTTAATTTATATCTATGGTAATAGATGCTTAATGTAATATTTTTATTTCTTATATTTTATATTTAATATACATTTTTTAGATAGATGTTTAATGATTTTTCTATTTGTTATATTGTATATTTAATTATTAATTTTATATAGTATATTTACTTATTTTAGTATTACTATAAATTTTTTATGTAATATTTCTATTTAGTATTTGTATATTTATTTATTCTAATATTATGATAGATGTTTAATGTAATATTTATATTTCTCATATTGTGTATTTACTTATTATTTATTTTACTATGCATTTTATTTATTTACTTATTTTAATATTATGCTAGATGTTTGATGTAATATTTCTATTTTTCTTATATTGTATATTTATTTATTCTAATATTACAATAAATATTTAATGTAATATTTTTATTTCTTATACTGTTTATTTACTTAATATTTTTTTTTATATTATATATTTAGTTATTATAATATTACGATTGATGTTTAATGTAATATTTGTATTTGTCCTATTGAATATTTACTTATTATTTATATTACTTTACATTTTTTATTTAATTATTTAATATTACAATTGATGTTTGATGTAATATTTGTATTTCTTATATTGTATATTTACTTACTCTAATATTATAATATATGTTTAATGTAATATTTTTATTTATTATATCGTATATTTACGTTAGTTATTATAATATTATGATAGATTTTTAATGTAATACTTTTATTTGTCCTATTTTATATTTACTTATTATTTGTTTTACTATACATTTTTCAGATTGATATGTAATTTCGTTTTTTTCATTTATTATATTGTATATCGAATATTTACTTAATTCTAATTTTTTTTTGCTTTATATTTCTATTTATTATGTTGTTTTATTTAATTTCTTTTTTATATTGTATATTTTACTATTATTTATTTTTGTTTTTTTATATCAAATGCTAATATTACTATAGATGTTTAATATAATATTTATATTTCTGAAATTATATATTTACTTATTCTTTATTTTTTCTTATATTTTATATTTATTTACTATATTTTTCTTAATTCCATGTGGCATTTTCTGAAAAAAAAAATAATTTTATGATGATGTGGACGCTCTATGGAGCCTCAAAAGCTTCATTTTATTAGTATAAGATTACATTAGATGTTTGATGTAATATTTATATTCTTTATATTGTATATTTACTTACTCTAATATTACAATAGACGTTTAATGTAATATTTTTATTTCTTATATCGTATATTTACGTTAGTTATTATAATATTATGATATATGTTTAATGTAATACTTGTATTTGTCCTATTTTATATTTACTTATTATTTGTTTTACTATACATCTTTCAGATTGATATGTAATTTCGTTTTTCCATTTATTATATTGTATATCATATATTTATTTAATTCTACTTTTCTTGCTTTATATTTCTATTTATTATGTTGTATATTTAATTTGTTTTTTATATTGTATATTTTACTATTATTTATTTTTGTTTTTCTTATATCAAATGTTAATATTACTATAGATGTTTAATGTAATATTTCTATTTCTGAAATTATATATTTACTTATTCTTTATTTTTTCTTATATTGTATTTTTATTTACTATATTTTTCTTAATTCCATGTGACGTTTTCTGAAAGAATGATTTTATGATGATGTGGACGCTCTATAGAGCCTCAGAAGCTCCTTTTTATTAGAATAGATTTAGATTAATCTTAATAACTCCCACCACTCACAATGGGTGTAACCCACCCTTAATCGTATACCACGACCCACTGATCTACTATCGTAAGCCACCTAAGTGTTGTGCGCTTCAGTCTCGAGATCTCTAAGCACCCCCTCGAAACCACCATCACCACTGATCAACATAAGGTTGCCTCGATGTGTCAACTGCATCCAGTCTCTAGTTCTTTCCACGATTTCAGTATCGCTTGCTTGATCCTCATCTGTGTTGAGATGATAGAACTGAACTTTGCTCCCCACCAACTCGTTCTGTATATGCTGATTTTTACATATTGAAAATTTATAAATTCTATTTTTATTGGTTTAATGATTCTTAAAATCTTAATCAAATCTTATGTTATTGGTGTGATGAATTCTTCTTAAATCCTTAGTTATTGGTATAATAACCCTTAGTGGGAGAGTGATTTTCACGTATTTGAAAATTTTATAAATTCTGTTTTTTATTGGCTTAGTGATTCTTACAATCTTAATCAAATCTTATGTTATTGGTGTGATGAATTCTTCATAAATCCTTAGTTATTGGTACAATAATCATTAGTGTGAGAATGATTTTTACATATTTGAAAATTTTATAAATTCTATTTTATTGGTTTAGTGATTCTTAAAGTCTTAATCGAATCTTATGTTATTGGTGTGATGAATTCTTCTTAAATCCTTAATTATTGGTACAATACTTTTGTAAGTCATTTTAGAATCTTTTGTTATTCAAAAAGTTGAGTATATTTAGACTTTGCTATTCTGTTAAACTCTTGTGTTATTGAAACAATGATTTTTTATATTTTAACTCATAAGTCATTACTTTCAAAACACTATAGTTACATTATGTATTCTCAAAGTTTAGATAACAAAATTATATATTTTTTTTTAAAAAAAAAGTCTTTGTCAAGTAGACATGTCTTACGTTTATTTTTTTTCAATTTCTTCAAAGACAAGAAATATGTTATACTGTTAAGGATATTTGTCTTGATGAATAAACATATATCTATTATGCCAATAAAATCAAAGAAAAACGTAGTTATATAAAGAGATTGAACGATGATACTATAGCACATTTAAAATGACAAATCCAGATTCTGTCATATACATGTAACATGTCTTTCAAAAACTAACACCATAGAAATTGTTTTGTTGACATCAGTGAACATGGAGTCGCAAGTGGCCATAATCTCTATTGTGATTTAAAATTTAACGATTACTTCAATTATTTTATTAAATAGATCTAGAATGTTTGATATATGGTACTTCAAAAACTATCTACACTATATCCATTAAGTTTCTGAGAAGATACCAGAAAACATACTTTCACGATTTTAAGATACCGAGAAAAAGGAAGAGAAAACGAGATGGTCAAAGAGTATAACTGCAAAACTGTAGAGGAGACTGAATGGAAAAGCATTTAGCAAAAAAAAAAAAAAGAGTGAATGGAAAGAAGAACAATGTGGCATGAGAAGAGATAAAGAAACCAGTTACAAATTGGTTATAAGTTTATGTTTGAAAAAGTTCTATATATTTGAAAAGATACGTTCTTTGATACTCTAAAAGTTATGTGCTTTTGAGAAGAAAAAAAATTACAAATAAAACTGAAATCACACTTTCCAGTATTATTTTACAAATAAAAATAATTATGAAAAAGTATTTTTGTTACTTTTTAACTAAAAATAAGTGAATATGGAAATGTATGTTTGCTATTGTAAATAACTAAATAAGATGTGTTGTATGAAAAAGAAACTATTCAAGGAAAAGTTGTTAACTTCTGTTTTTTGGATGATGTAATCATTATTTGGAGGAGTATATTATATCCTCAAATCAAAATAACAGTACAATCTAACCGTTGGATGGTAAAAAGAAATTCCAACTAAAAAAAGATGACTTTAGTGGTAAAAAATAATAATTTGCTATTATATATAGATTAATAGATTGAAAAGATGAATTCGCAATTATCTTGTATCAAAATAAAAGAAAATACAATAAGGGTATCGCATATAGGAAAAATTCATTTATAATATCTGATTATTTGTGTTCAATTCAAAAATAAGTTAAACTTCCAAGACCATTATTCTTATTGAATGGTTTCTTATCTTATTCTATCTCAATTTCGTTAGCTTTAAACATCTGATTTACAGTATAACCGGCAAGCTAGACTAGTTGCCAAGACTTGGATCCAGTGCCGGTTTGGAAGGGAATCAATAGAAGCTTAGGTTTCCGACCATATTTGGTTTAAGTATTTAATAAATAGAATTTAATTTTCCATTTTCTTTCGGTCTTCATATTTTCAGGACTGGTATTGCTTGGATCCTAACGAAACTCACAAAACCTACTCTCTTTTACAGGTTTTAGAACCCACAAATGTATATAACTTATGAAATTTAAGAGTATCCAAACACATAAACTATTTTAACAATTGGTTACTCTTGAATTTCACAAGAGTTTGATTTATTCCCCTCTTATCTTATATGGGAGTATTTGAAATATCCACGTTTAGGTCTGAAAGCTAGTACTCAATTCAACCTCTATTACCCACAATCTAAATGAAGAAACATGTGTGTTCCTTGAAAGATATATAACAGACCTATTAGTTAGTCTCCAAATTAGGTGATAGACATCGATACCTGTTATTTCTCATAACATGTATAAGAAAAAGATGGAATCTAATACTTTCAAACAACATATGTGTATACATAATAGGTTAATCATATGCTGTTATGTTCATGCTCATCAGTGATGCTCGCCTAATACTACAAAATGTCTAGGTTTAGTGAAAAAATAAAGTGCAAAGCTAAGAGAACAGCAGGTCAGAGATGACGGAAAGCTCTCACATCTCTAATATAAATTTTGTCTTCATCAGTCTTATGCGACACTGTGCCAATATAATATGGTCACATGTTTTGTTTGCAGGCAGAACGAGATGACGAATAACTAATTTTAATTATTTATATTTTACATATATTCACGTAGAATCATGGTGTGCGTATGCGCCTATAAATCTTATATACGACTTTTAAATATCTCTATTATAATACAACACTCTTCAAAGTATCACATAACCTTCCAATTATTTTTCTTACTCTAAATAAATCAAGCGTAACCACAATATCCATACTCGCATTTAGCCCCAGATTTACATTTTTTGTTGCATTTACCACAATGGTCAGGATTAAACCCAACGTAGGTGCACACGCCCCCGCAACATCGTTGCCCGAATCTGCATTTGTGACTGCACCGTCCACAATTATTCATGTCACCTAAGATGTTCCGACAATGCTTCTTGCAACAATACAACAAACTCGTGCCCTTGTCCGCTTTTACGCCATTGCAAATGTTGTGACGACTCGCCACATGACATCTCATCCCTTTTCTGATCTTTTTGTGGTCGGTTAGATTCGAAAGTATTGTTGGGGTTATTTCGTCAAGAATGTAGAACTCCTGGTCTTCTTCATTGGTAGTTTCTTCGGCAACAACTGCATGGGGATTAGACGTTGCGGTTATGAGGGAATAGAGGATTAAGGAGATGAGTGGCATGTGTTTAATGAACATTTGTTAAGGTGATGAGTTTATTTTGGAACACAAAAGAAGCAAACTGAAATGTGAAATTTAAGGAAAGATGTCTGATGTGTATTTATAGTGCCATTAGAGGTTTCTTAAACTCTCCTGATTTGAAGTATACTTATTAAATTTGTTATAAAAATTATAATTTTTTTAAAAAAAATAGGCAAAAACAATTTGATAGTTGCTAGCTAATTGTAACGGAAAGGAAATGGGAATCAAATGCAATACATTAACCTACAAGTATCTTTTTGCTACTGTCCTCATCATTGTTACAGCTTTTCAGTTGCCGTGTTGAGCAAACTGTTACTTTTAATTATTATTATTTTTGGCTAACGATTGGTTAAATATAATTTTCAAAAGATGTTCTTTTTTACAGAGGACGATATAAGCTCGAAACAAATATATAGTTGGTGAAACTCAGGATTTGTGTAATAATTAATTTTTAGATAAATTATCTTTTGTTTGTTACACACTTTCTTAACAGCATCTCTCATCATTTTCTTTTGTTGCCAAAAGATATATTTTCTTGAAAAATATGATGTATTAACAACATACTTACATTGGAATTTTGAGGATTTCAATAATGCTTCTCAGATAATCGTCTCTCTAGAAGTATAGAATTTTGCATAAAATTCCAAGGTCTTTATGGAGTAAAAAAAACTGTTCATTAACCAATAGTGTCACGAGATCAACTCCACCCTTCTACCAAAACCAAAAGTGTCACATTTTGTTCCTAGTTTATTATTTAATATAAGATTTCTTCTGTACTTAAACAATATATAACACATTATACTGCAATGCTGAGAACTTAAGAAGTCATGCAGTTCATGCATCATATGTGTTGTCTCACACCCAAACCTACGCAAACCTCCACGTGTGGGTGACGGTAGGGGTGCCACGACACTCGGTAAGAGTCACATGCCCATCATGTTTGCTTGCATACTGCGATCAAGACATTCTAATGTTTTCCATCCACGCGTTGTTCACGTCTCACTATACCAAGTCTCACTATATAAGCTTAGAGAGTCAATAGCATATTTATTATATAGTCAGTCTATAATCTATACCAAGTCTCTCAGATGTCGAATGATATCATTAATACCTGTACTAGTAACTTATTATGTAATTTTTCTAACATTTGCACAACGTATTATGTAATTAGAGATTCATGTTATAGAGGGATAGAGAGGTCACGCCTTATATCCCACCGGCGGGTCTCGAGAATACCTTAATGGGTCAGATTGGCCCAAATTGAAACGATTTGCATGTTCAATAAGACTAAGCATATATAATAAAGATTATTATAAGCTCGTAGGTCTTCAATATCTGAGTTACATGCGCGAACTTGTGGGGAAAAGTGTCATTTTCCACCCCAACTGCCTTTTTATACCCAAACAAATTATAAGTGTAAAATTATACCTGAACTTAATATTTATTTAAATTTTCGACCCAAACTTCAATCCGTAGCATTAAAAACTACCTTGACTAACATCACGTTAGTCAACCGTTATCTTATATAAAACGACGTCGTTTTGTATTGGAAATTTTTTTAAAAAAACTGCATCTGCTGGGATTCGAACCATGGTCCCGCGAACATAACCAAGCTCAATTACCACTGTGCTACGACACTTCTATTGTATACTTATTAAATTGAAAACATGTATCTTTTGATTTGTATATTCTGAGAAGAAACTTTTTTTTCTTAAAAATCAAAACTTAAATTTTAAATAAACAATTAAGTTTTAAAATAAAAAGTGTACTAAATAAAAACTTAAGTTTTGATTTTTAAGCAAAATATAATCACTATTATATGTAGATTTTAAAGAAAAAATAGATCTCAAAGAAAAAAATGACCAAAATCAACTTTTTTATTTTAAATTATTTATTTATTTTTTAATTTTAAACCTCACCTCCAAAACTTCACCCCATAACTCTAAGCTTTTGGAGGTGAGGTTTAAAATTAAAAATAAATAAATAATTTAAAATAAAAAGTTTACTTTGGTCATTTTTTCTTTAAAATGAGAATTTTATTACTATTATATGTATATTTTAAAAATGGGAATTTTTTTCAAATAAAAATTTTAAAGTTTTCGTCAAAAAATAGATTTTAAATTATTTATTTATTTTTAATTTTAAACCTCACCTCCAAAATATTAGAGTTATGGGGTGAAGTTTTGGAGGTGAGGTTTAAAATTAAAAAAATAAATAAATAATTTAAAATTTAAAAGTTTATTTTGGTCATTTTTTCTTTGAGATCTATTTTTTGACGAAAACTTTAAAATGTTTATTTGAAAAAAAAATCCCATTTTTAAAATCTTCATATAATAGTGATTATATTTTGCTTAAAAATCAAAACTTAAGTTTTTATTTAGTACATTTTTTATTTTAAAACTTAATTTTTTATTTAGTACATTGTTTATTTAAAATTTAAGTTTTGATTTTTAAGAAAAAAAAAAATTTTCTTAGAATATACAAATCAAAAGATACATGTTTTCAATTTAATAAGTATACAATATAAGTGTCGTAGCACAGTGGTAAGTGAGCTTGGTTATGTTCGCGGGACCACGGTTCGAGTCTCAGCAGATGCAGTTTTTTTAAAAAATTTCCAATACAAAACGACGTCGTTTTATATAAGATAACGGTTGACTAACGTGATGTTAGTCAAGGTAGTTTTTAATGCTACGGATTAAAGTTTGGGTCGAAAATTTAAATAAATACTAAGTTTAGGTATAATTTTGCACTTATAATTTGTTTGGGTATAAAAAGGCACGACACTAATTGTTAAGGTCGAAAATGACACTTTTCCCCGAAGTTGTGTTGCTTATTTGTTTGTTAATGTTTGAACTTTAATTGACGGACCAAGGCAGCTATTGGCCATGGGGAAAATCGACTGGGATTTATTCTTTTAACTGTTACAGCCGATTAAAAGTTGGTGGTGGACACTTGTACTGGGATCTTTCTTTTTTTGTCTTGCAGTAATCGATGCAACTATAAACATCTATCATATAAGAAAATAAGAATCCTGACCCAAAAAAGAAAGAGAAGAAGATCAGAATCATTTATATAGATAGTCAAACTCGTATGTCATTTTTTTAGCAGGATTCAGGTAAAAAATTGGAACATTTATGGTTTGAATGTAATGTAATGATGATTTAATCCTAGCTAAAAAATATGTCTAATTTGACAGAACCTAACTACTTAATGATCATGACAAGAAAACATTTCGTAACCACTAATATAAGCATCGTTAGGTTAATTAATATAGTTAATCGAAATTCAGTTTAAAGTATTATGAATATATTCCCTAGCACACTAGCAACCGATATAAGTAAAAGAAAGTGGAAAACCAACCATGGTTATGCAATTAAAAATAAAACTATGGGTTAGGCGGTAAAGAACCATGCTATTCTTTAATGGTATTTAGTTTATTTACATGAGTTTGATTCTCTCGCATTCATAGATACTACTAATTAATAGTCTTTGTCTCACCATCTTCTTATTGCATTTGACTTTCAACCACATGTTATGATAAAATATGATTTGATTACATTAATCAAGAATGTATCAGTGACTCCAATTTTTCTCTACTGTCATCATTATTTGCTTATCTAACACTCAAGTATATTAAAGAAAAAAGTCGATTAAAGAGCATTTTTCATCATTAACATAATCGGTTTAACTAATTAATTAAGCAAGCATATAAAAGAAGAGAACAAATTTTATTGGAAACTAACCAAATTATCTCTAAGTAACCAAATCATCTCTACTTCTACGAATTAATGTGTAGCCTAAACAAGGGGAAAATGGGCTTTTAATTCCCGAAGTATTTGAAATTGGCAATTTTAATACTCAACTATTGCTCGCGCAAAATTATTCCCCAACTAATAGTTGACTGCGCGAAATTAGGACCGAAATAGTCAACCGTTAACTATTTAACGGAAAGATAACGGTTTCCGTTAAATTTTTAACGGTTGACTATTCTGATCATAATTTTGCGCAGTCAATAATTAGTTGAGGAATAAATATGCGCATATAATACTTGAGTATTTAATTTGCCGATTAAAAATACTTGAGGAGTTAAAAACAACAATTTCTTTTAAAATAAAATTATAATTTAACATATTCTTTAGTTAGATATAACCAATATATAATATTTTTACTTTTAAAAAAACTTTTGAGGTTTTATAGTGACATGTACAATAATACAAATAATTATAATTGTATTTCATGTTTATAAAATTATTTTTGATGATTTTTAAAATAATTCTTAACTAAAAAAATTCAATTTAAATAAATAAACAAAATATGTAGGGTTGTATTTAACTGAGAGTTTTAGATGAAAGTGTTTTAAAAGTGTTTTAAAAGCAACCTTTCAAAATAAATAATTTATTTGGTTTTATAATACTTTGAAAAGTTGCTCTTAAATAATTTTCAATAACAATGGATTTCACAATATTTTATGAAATGTCAAGTTTAATAAGAGTGATTTTTAAATGATTTATTTTATGGGAAATTGCAATTCTAGCATAAGTTTGATATCATTTTGCAAATTTACCTTTAATGAATGACAATTTTCAAAAATACCTTTAAATTTTGATGAAAATATACTAAATTATTTTTTCTAAATATTTATAAAACATTTAGAAACTCAATTTCACCCATTTAACACTAAACCCAAAACGATAATCACTAAAATGTAAACCCAAATGTTATTATTTTTGATAGTGTGTATTTTTGCAAAGTGGTATTTAACTTATGTTATTTTTAGCAATTTCTCTTTATTTTTTAATTCATGGTTAAATGAAAGTAGATTTTTCATTTTAATACAAATCATCTAAAACTCTCAGTTAAATATAGCCCTACACATCTTGCATATTTATTTAAATTGATTTTTTTGAGTTAAGAATTATTTTAAAAACCATCTTAAATAATTTTATAAACATGAAATACAATTATTATTATTTGTATTATTGTACATGTCACTATAAACCTCAAAAGTTTTTTTAAAAGTAAAAATATTCTATATTGGTTATATCTAACTTAAGAATATGTTAAATTATGATTTTATTTTAAAATAAATTGTTTTTTTAACTCCTCAAGTATTTTTAATCGGCAAATTAAATACTCAAGTATTATATGCGCATATTTATTCCTCAACTAATTATTGACTGCGCAAAATTATGATCAGAATAGTCAACCGTTAAAAAATTTAACGGAAACCGTTATCTTTCCGTTAAATAGTTAACGGTTGACTATTTCGGTCCTAATTTCGCGCAGTCAACTATTAGTTGGGGAATAATTTTGCGCGAACAATAGTTGAGTATTAAAATTGCCGATTTCAAATACTTCGGGAATTAAAAGCCCATTTTCCCCCTAAACAAGGCATATACTATTTCATCAATATATATATTATGCTTCTTATCGACGATCATATACATATATACTAATACTTGTTTATTCTAATTAAAATTGGACCGGCCAACCTGGTTAATAAAAAAAATTAGTTAGTAGAGGTAGACTAATATGAGCATTTGCTCGTTCAACTAAGTTAAAACCAGCCAATCTCAGGCACACAAGTGTCCCGATGGTCAGACTTTTAATTTATATATTCATCATTAGGGTTTGCGTCTCAATACATGCACGCCTCTCGCATCTTTCTTTTTCTTCGTTTCTAATAAGAGCCAGTCTAAAATGTAGCTTGCACAAAAGATTTTTGTTCAAATTCGGAAATAAACATTGACTAGACTTATTCTAGTGAAATTTGATAATATTTTTTTCTTAACTTTGTTTTAACAAAAGTCTACTTCTGTGAACGAGTCGTAGGAAAAAGGAAAATAAACAAATACAAATAATTGCACCGTATGTTTTGTGTATATATAGTTTCAGATACATGTACTTAGAGTACCCCCATCACACACTTTTCAACACAAAAAAAATATTAAAATAACAAAACTTTATAATCCTCCCTCTCTCTCCTAAAGTTCTTTCTAGTGATCCCCTCTCTCCTAAAGTTCATCACTGTAGCGCGGGCTCCACGACACGTGGCGGCCCGCGATTGGTCTATCTTTTTTTTTTCTTTTTAAAAAAAACAAAAAAGAAAAACAAAAAAATTTAATAATAAAAAAAAACAAAAAATGAACCCCAAAGAAGGATTCATTGGTGTGGATGCTCTTAGCATTATACGTCAACAAACTTCGACTTGTTCGTTATTTGTTTGTTTTCACTTATATTAAATGTAATCTTTATTTTAGAGATTTCTAATTTAAATGATCGTTAAGACGAAACTGATGTTAAATATTGTGGTTTCGAGTCTTCGAATATTATAGGATTCGGTTTGAACTTTTTAATATTCAAAAATAATAATAAGTAAATCTATCTCTACCTTTTCTTGTGCATGTAACATGGTTTATCTACCTGTAATTTGTATTTGAAAAGGTATGTATTATCGCATATATTATATATGCATATATATATATATATATCCACTAAGAGAAAGAACTCTAAGTTTCTTTCATCTGTAATCACAAATGAAAATTTGATACGTCGATGTCATGCCCACACGCATACATTATGTACAAACACAACACATTTGTGTGTGTGACTTTGATTGGTATATGTGGAACATTTCCCAAATACGATAATCCTTTATAGTATTTTTTATTTTTTGACAACCCTTTATATTTATATGATATTAAAATAAATATATCAAATATAATTTGTTGTTCAATAAAGTTTTGGATTTCTACATACAAGCTTTCTCTAAATTGTGTGTAAAGATACATATTTCAATAGTAAAAGCCTACTAAAGACAAAGTTCACTTCTTTCATTTTAATTTGCAATTTCTTTATGCACTATGGCAGACAAATTCAAAGTAAGAATTTTTAAAATTGCCTAATAAAAACATCTTTTGATTCCCTGGGCACAAATCTTCATGTCAACTTTAATTTGTCTCTATATTTTATTTCAATAGTTTTATTTTTCCATAAAGAAAGATTCCAGATTACATAAAACAACCCATCCAAATCCTTTTATAATCCCAAAACCTTATGAGGAGAAGACCCTCCATTTAATTTCACCATCTTCTTCTTCTCTTTCACTCAAAACTAACACATAAAACATTAGAGTTTTCAAAAAGGATATGGAGATTGGAACAAAACCAGGAGATTCAAGAACCCCATCTTCCACTTCTTCATCATCAACTTCCTCTTTACATCAACACATCATAACTAGATCTGATCATTACCCGACAACTTTTGTCCAAGCAGACACTTCTTCTTTCAAACAAGTCGTCCAGATGCTCACCGGAAGCTCCTCCCCGAGATCCCCAGACTCGCCGCGTCCTCCTCCGACAACTCCTTCCGGCAAAAGTAACTTCGTGATTCCACCGATCAAAACAGCACAGCCGAAGAAACATTCAGGTAACAAGCTTTACGAGAGGAGATCTCACAACAACAGCCTCAAGAACAGCCTCATGATCAATACACTCATGATCGGCGGCGTTAACGGTGCGGCAAGCCCGAGATTCTCGCCGAGACACCAGGAGATTCTGTCGCCTAGCTGTCTTGACTTCCCGAAGCTAGCACTGAACAGTCCCGTGACGCCGCTGAAACACGGCGGCGACGGAAACGGCTGCGACACTTTTGACAGGATGTCGCCATTGTCGGAGGAAGAGAGAGCGATCTCTGAAAAGGGTTATTACTTGCATCGGTCGCCGGTTTCAACTCCGAGAGAATCGAAGCCGCAGCTTCTGCCGTTGTTTCCGGTGACTTCTCCGAGAGTATCGGCGTCGCCGGAGAGTTGAACTTCTTGATGAGAGACAAGAATGTTTATAAGTTTTACTGCCACTGTAACTTTCGTTTTTTTTTAACCCTTCGTTTTACTGTGTTACCAAGAACGTGTCAATTCAAAATTTTATAGTATAAAAATAAAATGAAGAATATGAGAGAAGTCAAAGATAAAAGATGCTCGCCAGTTATATTATATACTACTCACTCTTATTTAGAATAAGTGTCATGCTAACTATTTAGCATTTTTTCTTGTTCTATAAAAAATGTCACTTTACAATTCCAATGCAAATTATACTTATTTTCAACTAAAATTTAATTACAAACTACATTAATTTTATAAATAATTTTATTTATCTATAATATTATTGGTCAAAAAGATGTAATTAATAATAATTTACATACATTTCATACATTTTCTTAATCTGTATGAAAAATGTCATAGTGACACTTATTCAATAACGGAGAGAGTATTAAAGGTACAGTTTAAAATTACAAAAGTATATAATAAAAACAAGAGCAACATATTATTAAAATTTGTCTTTTGCTATTTTTGTTTTGTCAACAGAGATTTGTCTTAACCTAATTGATTAGTTATTCTTTGCATCATCAAACTTATATATACGTTATGATGTGATGATTTTCATTATTATCTCCTAAAAATATATTCGTCATCTTCCATATCTACCACGGAACAAAGAGAAACATATAACATCAATTACCGTTATTGTATTTAAAGCCACATGTATCTTCCATCCATTTTAAATACTGTTTTGGTTTTTGCTTTATCAGAACCGAGGAGATGGAGTCATAGACTTGTTACGGTTAGTCATAAACTCCGATTCCTTGTTTTTATCCTAATCTTCCAGTATCAACGTAATGAAGGAGAGCAAGGTGAGTAATTTTGAGTCCCCAAGTCCCTGGATGCTCCACTTTCATTAATGACAAGCACACGTCTAGACCGATCAAGTCCGCTAACTCCCGAGAACTTATCGGTTGGTTTGTGCCAGCTTTGCTATATAAGCTGGGCCTGATCTCTAATGACCCAACTAGTTTCAGCTGGCAACATTTAGAACGGCCTAATAACATGGACAAGCTTGGTCTTCAGTCTTTTTAGTAGATGCCGTTATGAGCACGTGTCGAAACATGAAACATCAACTAGTAAACGTGTCCTAAACTATCCACGTGTCATTAGCCCAGTGATCCACCCTCTTCCACTAGCTTTGGATCTTCGTTAAGTACTCATATAGTAGCTGAGATAATGTGGGAAAGCAAGAGATTTAAAATCAAGTACACAAGAAAAGTAACTATGTCGATTAGGTTTCCTGTGAAGAGACTCGCGACGGTGACCATTTCAAAAACTCATGGTGGAGATGTTTCCGGTTATGTCCTCCGACAAGTTACCACCCGATTCGACCGTTTCTTCAGCGCATTTAAGTAGACCGAGGCATGTCATTGAATATTTCATTTTGAGTTTTACATATTGATTTTTTTTATGATTAAGTTTATAAGTTATACTTATGTAGTTTACCAAAAAAAAAGTTATACTTCTTCCAAAAATATTGTTGTCTAAGAATGTATCATTTTTTTCTCTCGTTATATCTTCAATTGGTATGAAATCTAATCAGCCATAGATTAATTATTTATAGAGCATGAGAGACCGTCACTACGAGCAAGGTTCAAGAAACATTGCAAGCGACGATAGGTCCACAACGAGTTACGTGTCAGACAAGGCAAAGGAAGGGGTGAAGAATATTAGTGTATACACAACTCCGGTTTAGTTAGTATAGGATTGTACCGATGGTTAAGTTTCCTTTAGCTTAAACCATTGTATATATATTAACTCATGTACATTTTGTAAAGTTATGAAATTAGTTTTACACTATTCAATATGGTATCAGAGCCTTCAACGGCTTCTCTTCCTCAAATCGAGCTTCTTCGACGATGTCTATGGTGATCTTTCTTCTTCAACAATGTCACTAAGTCTCCGGAGTCTTCGATTTGTAGCTGATTTCATCGATTTTCTTGCTTCCGTTATCGATTTCATCTTCCGATTCATTCTCTTTCTTGCGTGGTTGATTCTTGCTTAATCTTGAGCTCCGATCTTCTCTTCCATGGCTTCCACACAGTCGAATCCAGCTCAATCTACTCAAAGGCATCTTGATTTTCAAGATCACTATGAGAATCCCTACTTTCTTCATAGTTCCGATCATGCTGGTTTAGTTCTCGTCTCCGATCGTCTCTCTTCCGGTGCAGAGTTTCATTCATGGCGGCGCTCTGTTCGAATGGCTTTGAATGTTCGCAATAAGCTTGGATTCATTGACGGTACGATTCCAAAACCATTAGATAATCATCGTGATGCTGGATCTTGGTCAAGGTGTAATGACATGGTTGTGACTTGGTTAATGAACTCTGTTTCTAAAAAGATTGCTCAGAGCTTGTTGTTTATGTCCACTGCTGAGTCCATTTGGAAAAATTTGTTAGCTCGCTTCCATCAAGATGATGCTCCTCGGGTTTTTGAGATTGAATAACGTCTTGGTAGTATTCAACAAGGCTCAATGGATGTTACAACATATTATACAGAGCTCATTACACTGTGGGAGGAGTATCGCAATTATGTTGATATACCAGTATGTACTTGTGGCAAATGTGAATGCAATGCAGCTCAATTTTGGGAGTCTTTACAACAACGCAGTCGTGTTACTAAATTCTTAATGGGACTTAATGAGTCTTTTGAGTCCAGTCGTCGACAAATCCTATTGCTGAAACCTCTACCGTCTATTGAAGATGTGTTTAATCTCATTACTCAAGATGAAAGACAGAGAGTTATGAAGCCATCTACTAAGATAGACAATGTGGTCTTTCAGGCTTCAGGACCAGCCACTACTCCTACTTTGGATGGTTCACTGGAAAATCATGTTCTGGCGGCTCAACATTCTACTTTTTATCGTCAAAAACAGCGTCCTGTTTGCACTTACTGTGGCCAGCTTGGTCATATAGTCCATAAGTGTTTCAGACTACATGGTTATCCTCCAGGACACAGGTTACATGATGCTTCTGGCCAATCAAAAGGACCTTCTCAGTTGCCTTATCCACAGAAAGGCCAATCAACCTATCAACGTCCTGTGTCTTCTCAGAACCAACATCATTCTTCTCATATGAAGAATAATACAGTGGCTAATGTGGTTACTTCCCCACATCCACCAGATGCTACGAAACCTGATCTTAATACATTGATTACAGCTCAAGTCAACAGTCTTATTCAACAACTTCAACGTCAAATTCATCCCTCAGTGTCTGTTGTTCCTGCTCATCGTGCTTCTATCACTGAGACTGGTTACATGGATCCTCAATCCTCCTCGGGTATTATAACCTCTCCTTCTATCAACTCATACTCTAAACACCAAACACTTACCTTTCATCATCATTGTTTTTCTCTTTTGAATAACTCCCTTCCTAGTGGTTCTTGGATTCTTGACAGTGGAGCCACTACGCATGTATGTTCTGACTTAGCACGTTTTAGTCAACTCTCTCCGGTGGTTGGTGTCACAGTCTCATTGCCTAATGGTGTTCAGGAAATCATTAGTCATATAGGAACTGTTCATGTTACATCTACAATTGTTTTGCATAATGTTCTTCATGTCCCATCGTTTTGTTTTAACCTGATTAGTATTAATACTTTGATTAAAGATACTAATTGCTCTGCTCACTTTTATCCTGATTATTGTTTGATTCAGGAATCTATTTAGGGCTTGATGATTGGTAGAGGGACTCTTACGTGCAATCTCTATATTCTTGACACACCACTTACTCATTCATCACTCAACTTCTGTGGAACCTTGCAAGACGATGGACATCTTTGGCATCAACGCCTTGGACATCCATCATTAAGCAAGTTACAGCATATTCCTGGTATTTCGTCTTTGTCTAAGTCTAGTTTGTCTTCTATCACACAGTGTTCTATCTGTCCATTAGCTAAACAAAAGAGACTACCATATACGTCGCATAATAATCTTTCTTCTCATCCTTTTGAACTTGTTCATTTAGACATATGGGGTCCTTTCTCTGTTGAGTCTATAGAAGGTTATAGGTACTTTTTAACCATTGTTGATGATTGTACTCGTGCTACTTGGATATATCTACTGAGAAATAAAAGTGATGTTTCACGAGTTTTTCCTTCTTTCATTAAACTTGTTCACACACAATATCATACATCAATCAAATGCATTCGTTCTGATAATGCTCCCGAATTGGCATTTTCTGATCTTCTTCAAGAGCATGGTATGTTGCATCAGTTTTCTTGTGCATATACACCACAACAAAACTCTGTTGTGGAACGAAAACATCAACACATTCTTAATGTTTCCCGAGCTCTCATGTTTCAATCAAATATTCATGTTCTCTATTGGACTGATTGTGTGTCTGCTGCTGTTTTCTTGATCAATAGAACACCATCTATTATACTCCAAAACAAATCCCCATATGAGTTGTTGATGAACAAGGTACCAGATTATTCTTTTCTTCGTACATTTGGTTGCTTATGCTATATTTCAACTCTACCAAAAGATAGACATAAGTTTTCTCCTCGTGCTGAATCATGTGTGTTTTTGGGGTATCCTGCTGGTGTCAAAGGTTATAAAGTGTTGAATATTGAGACAAATGTGATTTCCGTGACTCGAAATTTGGTTTTTCATGAGACCGTGTTTCCCTTTCAAGTTTTAAAGCGTGAAGTTCTTGTGCATGATATGTTTTCCAATACTATCTTACTTGTCTCTACACCAGTTTCTGTCGATTCTTTGGTTGAAGTTGTTTCACCCATTCCTATTGAACCTGTTCCTCATAATACCATTTCCAATGAGACTACATCAACTACAGGACAGACTCGTCTACTTCGTGCTCGGCCACAACGTCATGCTAAGGCTCCAGGTTACCTTTCCGATTATCACTGTTCTTTTCTTCATAACACAGATCCTCTTTCATTACCTACTACCCCTTTATATCCTTTATCTTCTGTTGATACTTTCTCTCACTTTCAGCCTTTATACCAATCATATCTTCTTTCTTATTCTCTTGAGTCTGAACCGACCACTTTTAAACAAGCCATGGCATCACCTGGTTTTAGAAAAGCGATGGCAGATGAACTGCATGCAATGGAGGATAATAACACTTTCACCGTTGTCTCTCTTCCTCCTGGAAAGAATGTTGTAGGCTGTAAATGGGTTCATCGATCAAGTATTGTGCTGATGGTACTGTGGAACGATATAAATCACGGTTGGTTGCCAAGGGTTTTACTCAACAAGAAGGTGTGGACTTTACGGATACCTTTTCCCCGGTAGCCAAGCTTACCACTGTGAAGTTATTATTGGCGCTTGCTGCTATCAAAGGGTGGTCTCTCAGTCAAATGGACGTTTTGAATGCGTTTCTTCACAGTGACTTAGATGAGGAAATATACATGACTCTTCCTCAAGGGTATACCTCTCCTTCTGGTAACCTTCCACAAAATCATGTCTGTCATTTGCATAAGTCGTTATACGGCTTAAAACAAGCATCCCGTCAATGGTATCATTGCTTGTCTGGTGTTCTCCTTCATGCTGGTTTTACTCAATCTCCTGCTGACAACACTCTCTTTGTCAAGCAGAGTGGAACCACTTTTACTGCCATACTCATCTATGTTGATGATATAATGATTGTCAGTAATAGTGATGCTGAAGTTTTATCTCTTAAGGCAGTGCTTCATTCTAACTTCAAAATCAAGGATTTGGGAGCTTTGCACTTCTTTCTTGGCCTTGAGATAGCTCGTTCCTCTAGTGGTATTTCCGTTTCTCAACGAAAATATGCATTGAATTTGTTAGAAGACACAGGGTTACTTGCTTGCAAGCCTAGCTCTGTGCCTATGGATCCGGTGGTGAAACTGCGTCGTGATTCTGGTACTTTGCTTGATGATCCAACTCAATATCGTGCCTTGATAGGTCGTTTGCTTTATCTCACGATCACACGTCCGGACATTACATATGCTGTGCACTCGTTGAGCCAGTTCATGTCTGCTCCAACAGACATTCATCTCCACGCTGCCTTTCGTGTGCTGAAGTATATTAAAGCAAATCCTGGTCAAAGATTGTTTTATTCAGCGAAATCAGTTGGGCTACTTGTCCAGATAGCCGACGTTCCATCATAGGTTATTGTGTCTATCTTGGTAACTCATTAGTTACTTGGAAATCCAAGAAACAAGATGTTATAAGCAGGAGCAGCACTGAAGCCGAGTATAGGAGCATGGCACATGCTACTTGTGAACTCTTGTGGATTCAACAACTTCTCACTAGCCTGGACATTCATGTTTCTGCAGGTGCTAAGCTGTTTTGTGATAATAAATCAGCAATGTATATTGCTACCAATCCTGTTTTCCATGAGAGAACCAAACATGTGGAAATTGATTGTCATATGGTTAGAGATCAAGTGAAGAATGGGTTCTTGAAGCTGATGCATGTGAATAGTGCAAATCAACATGATGATATTCTCACTAAAGCTCTACATCCTGGTCCTTTCAATTCCATTCTTTCTCGCATGGCTACTTCAAGTCTCTTCACTCCACAAGGATGTTCTGTTTCTTCGACTTGAGGGGGGTGTATTAGTGTATACACAACTCCGGTTTAGTTAGTATAGGATTGTACTGATGGTTAAGTTTCCTTTAGCTTAAACCATTGTATATATATTAACTCATGTACATTTTGTAAAGTTATGAAATTAGTTTTACACTATTCAATAAAGAAAGCTACGGATGCAGCCTTGAACGCAGGAGATAACATGAAGGATGCGATGGACGGGGCCTGGAAAGCAGCCAAGGAAACAGGTCAGAACATCAGCGAAGCGGTTGCGCGGGATGATGAGGACAGCGACAGGATTCAAGAGGACAAAGTCGCGGTGGAACTGAAGGATGTGAGCCAGCCTGTCGACACGAAGGTGTATAGAGGTGTGGATGAACTACGTCAGCAAACCGGCGGCGAAGAAAAGTCACCGTGAGATAATATGTTAGGGGGTGTCTAATGCCTTTTTCTTTCCATTGTTGTTTGTTTCAGTGAGATGTTTTGCTCGTAGAAGCTTTATGAATAAGCCGTTGCTAGATTTGGTTACACTGTTTTTATTAATTTAAACTAACACTAACAAAGGTTTTGAAGTTTAAACAAATCCTATTGTGTATATCTTCAATAATTAAACTGACAAACGTCTATAGTGGGTTTGGGTCTGAACATAGCTGGATCATATCTAGCTTCTGGCATCTAATGAAAAATAAAAATAACTAATTCTCTTTGCATTTTGGAACCGAAAACGAAGTGAGGCATCTCTGATATCTACTTGCATTTTGTTTTCTAATGTTAAAGTGACAATAATGCTATACTAGAGACGTTCTCCATGCCTGCGAAGGGAAGTATGTCTCTTGACTATAAATATTATTCTCCACTTCCTAGATTAATATAATAGCATCAAGGTTCGATATTTTAGGAACTGTCTTTGTTTTGGTAGGGCCAGGACTTAGAAACTGGCATCGACTAAACAGAGACGAGCATTAACTTATCATACTCTCCCTTTTTCACTTTATTCTTCACAAAATTTTAAAAGAATCACTTCTTGCTTACACAACAACTTACAGAGGGAAACACCCATGCTTGTTTCATGTTCTGATTCTGTAGCTGGTCCAAACGCTAAGATTATTACCTTGTTTCAGTGATCAGTCAAGACTTGTGATTGGAATATGCAGAAGAGTCTCTTCTTCTCCTATGAAAGCAAAACAAGTTTAAAATAAACAGAAAAGGATTTTATGGTGCTATTATTATGTGAAGAAAATCTCTTTTGAACAGCTAAACTTTGAACCTTAAACATCACGAACTCTCTATCCAAAATAGTTCCCAAGTGTCGTTTGCATTGACCTTCTATATAAAGCGATCTCAATTGTTTACTTTCCATATATGTAATTTTTTACTCCCACAAAAATAGAATCTTCATAGGTAAATGATAAATGCTTACACCCGAAAGAAAGAAAAAAGTGTGTAAGCATCTACTACACGCGTTCATATGCCATGGTCCAACAAAGACAATATTCATGCTGCCAACATCAACTACCACAGACAAGGCAAGTCAAAACTAAATACAAACCAGCATGTTCTAAAAAGGCAACTCAAAAATAACATTTTCCCTCTAATCCTAAGCTAACCTTGAATGCCTTGTCTAGATGGGTCCAAAGTCTAAACAATAGATGACTACTAGGGTTGCAAGCAGAAGATTAAAGTCTAATAGTCTACAACCACAAAGTATGTCACCATTTACTAGGATCTTTATCTGCTTCTACTTCTAGATAGATATAAGAATAAACTATATTATGGTTTCCAGCTCTTCTTCTTTGAACCATATGTTCTACAGTTGCATTGGTGAATAAAGATCCTCCTTAATAACATTGAAGGACATCAACTCTCTTTTATTTTATATTTTGAGGGAGGGGGAGTAGTAAGCACATCACGTAATCAAGTACTTATATTCCATCAGAGAAGCATACACACAGTGGTCCATCTCCCGACTTTTCTTCCCCTTTTTAAACACTTCAAACATTGCTTAAGTCTTAACCATAGTTCCACCACCTTCTTCTAAAGGCTGCTGCAACTTAAAAGCTTTATCAGATATGGAGAGATCACAACGCTGGAGTTACTTGGAAGACAAGGCCATAGTCTCAAACCTTGTTGAAGAGGAAAGGGAGACTGGCATGGATGGAGAAGAGGAGGATGAAGACAAAAGAAAGAGAGTGATGGAGATAGCTAGAGGTCCTAACACAGACCGTGTTCCATTGCGGTTATGCCAGGTCGATAGGTGCACTGCTAATTTAGCCGAGGCCAAGCAGTATTACCGCAGACACAAAGTCAGTGAAGTTCATGCAAAGGCATCTGCTGCAACTGTTGCAGGCGCCAAGCAACGTTTTTGCCAACAATGCAGCAGGTACCATTCTTCCCTTCAATAGTACTTTTTTACAGTTCATCAAGAATACATTTGTATTTTGATACTTCTTGGGAAGGTTTCATGATCTACAAGAGTTTGATAAAGCTAAAAGAAGTTGCCGGAGGCGCTTAGCTGGACACAATGAGAGGAGAAGGAAGGTTTCAGGTGACAGTTTCGGAGAAGGGTCAAGCCGTAGTGGTCAACTGATCCAGACTCAAGAAAGAAACAAGGTAGACATGAAACTTTCCATGACCAACTCATCATTCAAGCAACCACAGATCAGATAAACAATATGAACACACTCGCTCGCTCTCTTCTGTCATCTACTTTGTTCTATATCTACATTCTCTTGTTATCCAAGTAATGGCATCTAACCATGTCAAGAAAAGTGAACCGTGGTATAAGTCTAGTACCCTTTATGTTGTCAAAAGTCTAGTATCCTTTAAAACGGTCAAGAAAAGCTTTCAAGAAAGAAAGAAAAAAAAAGGCAAATGGTTGACAGATAAGAATAAACAAAAGAGTTGATAGATTTGAAAATAAAAGACAGAAAATCAACTATGTTCAACACGAGTTATTACAACCATGGAGACAGCAAACTAAAGTTCCTTACGAAAGTCATACACGAACGTCATCACTCCAAGAAACTCATGTTTTGGGGGTGACTATCAAGTCTCAAGAACTCACTTGGATTAGCTTGACCCTCAGAGTTGCTCTGCTCCTCGCTATGATGCTCTGGTTTGTTACCTAAACCCTCTGAATCAAACAGAAGCTTAGCACTGATATTGTTAGTCAACGCATTGAAGAAAGATAGTCCGGTGGACCATTTCACGTCGGAGTCTTGTTCTTTGTTTGAATGTGGCATTATATGGAAAGGCTGGTAGGTAGGCAAAGAGGATTGAGCCATCATGGTTCGTTGGCTTGTGCCATTCCAGTTGTAGAGAGGAAGTGAGGGTTGCAATGGTTGAGTCTGTGGAGGAAGGATAGGGTGGTTAGGCCCATGATGAAAGTGTTTAAAGACGAAATGCTTCGGTTTGAGGAGAAGAGCTGAGAGAGGTAGAAGCCTGACTGGTAACCGAGTGATTCAAAGGTGTGTCTCATCCGAAGTACAAGTGCAGATCTTCAGGTATCTAAGTAAAACCAGCCGGTTTAGACAATATAACCGATAGCTCTCAAATAAAAACTTCAATTTACTGAAAGTACTTACAATCTTTGCATGAACCGAGTTGTAAAAGGCCATGTCCAGCTTGAATAACAGCTATGGTCTTCATGTGAACCAGAAACATAAAACAGATGACGTGAGAAACAAGAAACCAAGAAACTCAATAACGTTTCTATATGATTAGTGTTACCTATCTAACCTGAATTCCAGATTCCAACTCATCAATCCACTCTATAGGAATGTGCATTGTTTTAGAGATAGATCCAAGTATCCATTATACATACATGTTTTTGTTTTTGTGATAAAAAAAAAGTTTTAACAGTCCTTTCTGATTCGGTTGTCAATGCTTTCAGTGAGGGAGAGGTTGTTTTTCTTTTATGTGGACATGGATGTTGCGGGTTTACAAAAAATATACTGAAGAATTTCAGTTTTACCTTAAGTTTAATACATTTTTCAAATTTATTTTTAATAAATTTAATATTTTTAAAAATACTCTAAATTTATGATAAAAATAAATTAAACTAATTTTAAAAAATATTTATAAAATATTTATAAAATACTTAGAAACTCAAACTATTTCTTTAGCACTAAACTCTATACAATAATCAATAAAGTATAAATATAAATGTTAGTATATTTTTAATTGAATATATTTTTGAAAAATAATATTTAATTTGTGGTATTCTTATTAATTTCTCAAAATGAAGACGTAATAATATTTTCTTTATAAAAAATGATTTTGCAATTTTCCTGCCCGGGTTTTTAATGAGGAAGCACATTCTTCATAGGTTTGTTATTGTTATTGTTACAAAAAAATATACCTCCAGAACAGTTCTCATTTTTTCTATTATTTATTTTTATGAATAGCGTCCTTGTTAATAAATAAAAACTATAAAAGAAGAAACATAAGTTTTTTTAATAGAAAAACTACACGTATTAATAGCGTTATCATATTATGCAGCTCCATGAAAACCCATCGTTATTCTTGTTGAGTTCGTCCCAAGTCTTTTAGAAGATTCCAAGTTTCAATCACGCAACTTCCTTAAGGATCCGTGTAACAACATAGCTACACACGAATATTTTATCTCTTGAGACATTTCAAAGACTGCTCTTTTTGTTTGAAATAAAAAAGAACATATATAAACGCAGTACGTATACAAATATACGCAACGCACACAGTGACACACACATGCATGCATAAGAGAACACAAAGATAGCTAGAGATTAGAGCTTTTTACCTAAGTAAGCTGCAATAAGAGACACGAAAAAAGCAATGACAACTTCCATACGCATCAGAAGAATCGCCAATACTACAAAAACAAACGTTACTCCAACATGATCGATCTCCATGCATATAAATAGTCTTGTGTCCACTAAAAAAAAAGTTACCAACCTAATTTGGAGACGAAGAAGAGTACACGACGAATGAAAGGGTAAGCTTGATCAAGTCCTCTTTTAGTAATCAAATGGTCTAGATAATCCTTAACCGGAAAACTCGCAAGCAGCGTCAGAAACGATACCGGTTGCTTATACAAAGAGAGCAAGAAAAAGACAACAAAGACAGAGATGTAGTTTCCGTTAAAGTGTCTGACATTGTCTTGAACTCTTTCCGTTGCATCCGACTGTGACGCCGGGAACGAGTAGAGTTCAGTTCTGCCGCGGAAAACGCTGAACGGCCGCGGATCGGCTTTGAGATCATCCGTTGTTAGCTTACCGAATGGGTTGGTTTTCAGGAGGGAGAGGAGAATCCTCGCTCTTGAAGGTACGGTGGGAGATGATGATGAGGACGACATCGTCTGGTTATCTCTGCTTTGTGTTAGCAACAAGTGTATATTACAATGTATTCACCAACGGAATAAGCAGGTATGGTAGGTTTTTATTACAATGTTTTACGTGGAAGGTGACTGTTAATTACGAATCCATGCACTTAATAATAGACCAACACGTTGCGAATTTCAAATTTGGTGTAATAATTAACAACGTGCTATTCAAATTGATTAGAAGATTACTCAGTGGATCTCTTTTATTTAATTTAGTTTGGGCCTTTATTTGTTCCTCTAATGAGCGCAAATGGTACCAAAATAGTGGAACTAAACTTTCAGCTGTAAAATAATTACATCTAAAAATGTTTTGTTTCTTTTCAAAACTTATGTTACCTTCTCGTACTGAATTATTCGATAGTTTTATAATTGGGAGTTGGGACGTTATATAATTCTTAATTTCAATAGATAATTCTCTCAAATATTTTTTAAAAAGTTTTTGTTACTAGAATTTTTTTTAAATGATGGCAATATTATTTTTTATTTTGAATTTTTTAATATTTATTTATATTTTAAAAATTTTAAATTCACCTAAAAATTTTATCCCATAATTTTAAATCGTAAATTTAAATTAGTTATTTTGTGATAAAAATTATTTAAGACTATTATTTCTCTTATAAAATTATTTTTATTATTATGGAGAATAAAAGTGACCAATGTTTGAAGGGCGGCGATAAGAAGTTCGTCAAGGCGAAATTGCATAATTTTAAAAAATTAAATAAAAGAAAACGAATTGACAGATACGTGAAGCGCAATAAGCTCTCCTCGAAGACTCGTGGAAATACGACAAGTCAGCTGACCTGACATATCACCCAACACTCATATGCCGCGGCTAACGGCGCTTTAACAGTAACGGTTACCTCCCAAATTACGCTTTTTCATAAAAGTAAAAAAGTTTGCCAGCTACACAAAGTTTATCCTAATATGGTGGAAATCATCCAATATTTTAGAATATGTTAATAAGTATACGATGTTTATGTTAATACATGCCACATATATGAAGTAAATGATTATATGGTGGGAACATCAAAATCGGATTTAATTGATTTTAGGAAAAGTTTATGGAGTTAAACTATAATTAATAAGAATATCAAATTTAAAACCAAAAAATTAAGTTTTAGAAAAATTAATTGTGTACATTAAATTTTGATTGAGTAAAAATTATAAAAAATAGTTGACAACAAAAATAAGATACTTATAATTGAAATTTAATATATTTTTTTATATTTATAAAACTTTAAAAATATGAAGACAAGAACTTTGATTTAGTTGATTATATTAATTTCCAATATAAACATTTTAAGGAATTCATATTTTAGGATTTTAAATTGGAAATAAATTTTGTTTGATGGATTGTAAATTTATTAACAAGATAAATTATTTTAGAAGTAAAATTATTTTGTCAACATCAACATTTCTTTTTGTAAATATTATGTCAACATTATCTTGATATATTATGATACTAAAATTTAGGTAGCATTCATTTTCTTTAACTTCTAAAATAATTCACCTTATTAATATATTTAAAATCCGTCAACCAAAATTCATTTCCAATTTAAAACCCCAAAATATGAATTCCTTAAACTATTTATATTGTAAATTAATATGATCGACTATATCAAACTTATTGTCTTCATATTTTTAAAGTTTGCATACATATTAAATATATATTAAATTTCAATTATATATATATATATATATATATATATTATCAACTATTTTCTTAAATTTTTATCCAATCAAAATTTAATGTACACAATTAAATTTTTCTAAAACTTAGTCTTTTAGTTTTAAATTTGATTTTCTGATTAATTACAATTTGACCCCATTAACTTTTTTTAAAATCAATTAAACCCGATTTTGATGTTCCCACCATATAATCATTTACTTCGTATATATGGCATGTATTAACATAAACGTCGTGTAGTTATTAACATATTTTGAAACATTGAATGGTTTCCACAATATTATGGTAAACTTTATGTAGCTGACAAAGTTTTTTCCTTCATAAAATAAAAATATGTAATGTTTTGTTTTTGTTTTTTTTGCTTAAGCTTTGTGATTTTTTGTTAAATGAATGAATAAACGTTAGATAGTGATTTCCAAATCAGAGTGAAAATGCGTTTAGTATGTCATTAGATAATGATTCTCAAAATTATTCAGACGATGAATCTGAGTTGTCTTTTTTTCATTTTTCTGCATATAAATTGTTACGTAAATGGAATAATTAAGTGGTCTTTGTTTGGTTTGCATAGTTCCAAACAGTTTTTTTAGTACTAAGCATAACTCAAACACGTGCCCCGACAGGAACCCGCTTCACGCGCGTCCGCACTCTCACGCTACGACATTTCATAGCGCCACCTGTCCCATAGTTGGTAACATGTGTCCAGGTGAAGCAACTGCCGTGGCAGCTCCGCATTGGGTGGAAAGTTTTTACAAAAAGTCCCCCTCATTATCATTTTATATTTTCTACCTATTATTTTAATATTTATTCAAATCAAAACAATTTATATCTAAATTAAATGAACTAAATATCTATTTATAAACATACAAAAAAATTATGGAATTTTGGTTAGAAACCTTTTCTTAAAAAGTAGTATAGTTTAGAAAATTATATTCAATCTTAAATAGATGATATGAAATAAAATTAAGTCCCCTAACCAATAAATAAATAAACACATTTGTACCAATCATTTATTTATTTTATTTAAAAAGATTCACCTTCAGATTTTTTTCTTCTCTAGTGGAGTATACCAAAGTTAATGTAAGCCCCAATTAATTTTGTTTCAACTATTGAATAGATTCAACAAAAAATATTTCACATCATTTTTATTGATTTTTAACACCTCCACCGCATTTACTAAACTGTTGAATTTTTTTATTAAACACCCTTATTGTATATAGTCTTACTCTTATGTTATCATTCTCCCTCATGCGAACCCCTGCACTTTGTGTGGTGAAATGTTACGAAGCTCTCGCATGGTTACGTTGTATCGTTAAAATAAAAGAAAACTCTAAAAAAAATATATAGTAAAATTTCATGAAATTGATTTTTCTTTTATGGATGTTGTACTCTGTTATACATAAACCAAAGCCAGTTCTGAAAAATAGGGGGTTCTATCTGAAATCAAAAAATTATTAATTAAAAACATTAATAGTATTTTTAGTAATTTTATTTTAACAAAAATCTAGTTTAAATTATTTTTGATTAGGTTAAGTAACATTATAAAAATAATATTAATTATTTATTTTACTTTTTATTATTCATTACACATAATCTATTTATTTTTTACATTTACATTTTATGTGTAATAACATTAATACATACATATATAGAAAATTTAAAATATTAGGTCCCACAAAAAAGAGGTCTATTAATATTTCAAATGCATGTACTCAAATTTGGGCTTTGAACAAAATATTTTAATTAATAAAAAAATAATCTCTTTATTTCAAATTAATTTTCGTTCTAGAATTTAAATACAGATTAAGAAATTATTATTTCTATTTTAAAACATAAGAAGATTTAGAATTGTTTTTAATATGTGTGTTTTCATTAAAGTATAATACATTTTGGAAAATATAAAGTAACTAAATGTTCAAAATTATCTTTATTTAATCTTTAAAATTACATAAAATTATTATTTATTTTAGTTTAGTTAAAAATAAAAATAAATTAATAAAAAAAAATATTAAATTATAAAGTTTATATTTATTTTATAATAGAAAATTATGTTATAATGATATTTATTTTGTAATAAAAAATTATGCTACAATGATATTTAATTTGAAATGGAAGAAGTTGTTAACAAAATAACTTCTCCAAAATCTAATTAATGAAATCCCGGTGATGGATATGACGTTTGAAACTGTACTTGTTGGAACTGTAATAAATAGTCTGGGAGGTCTTAATTTAATTCAGTGTTCCATAAGTTGTTGGGCTACTTTTTAAAAAGAATAAATCATGGATCTGTAGTCGTAAAAGATCAAAAGAAAGGGGATAAATAAGTAATATGTAGATAGTAGATGTGGTGTAAATGACCGACTTGGCATCAGCGAGGGAACAAAATCTGGTTGGTTGAGATGAAGATTCGAGATTAACCTTTATATGAAACGTGTAGGTCCCACCCTAGCAAAAGCGGCCGCCGCAGTTGATTTTGTTTCAGACGTGTCTTTCAATTTTAAATTAATTATTCAAACAAATAACACTATTTTAATACGTATTGATTCTAATGTTTATTTAATGACAATGTGATCCTGATCGGCGTATCTTCAACCAACCTGTATCTTACTATTTTTAATATATTCTTTTCATTTTAAAATAGACAATTTAATATTTCAAATAAATAATATTTTATATTTTAATGTAATTTTTTAATCAAAAATTGTGTAATTAATAATATATTTATAGTTTATTTTGTAGTTAGTTAATATTTTTGAATATATATTTTAATCATATTTTTAAATAAAAAATTATTTTTTTTAATAATCATGCATTATCTTAAAACTTAATTATTTAAAAACCGACAGTAGTAAATATGCTTAATACGTACTAGCTAGTCCTTTTTAATCAACGGTGGGCTCTTTTAATAATCTGACTAGTTATTGTTCTCTGATATGGAAAAAAAATTGAGAGGTGGGGTTGTGGGGGAATGCAGATAATGAGATGGGGGGCCAAAATGAAAATACCTCAATTTACGGAGTCGTTCACGTAAACAAATGAATAGGTGATAAAAAAAATAATGAAAGAGAAAAAAAAGAAGACAATGAGCATCAAACTTTTTATCGGACGGTGGACATGCACGTGAAGACAACCCATAATTCCGACACAAACCTCGTCAACACGGAATTTACATCCCATGCCCCTTTCACACGCGTCAGATGCTCTCTACCACACGATTTTATCTACTCTCCAATAACTACTCTAGTTATCACTTGTGAAATACATTAACATATCAAACCGGATGGTTAACCGGTTGTCTGATATATATCAACCTCTCAATTCTTATATTTCCTCTTTTTCGTAAAAAAAGAATTCTTTTTAGTGTTTTCATATTTATTAAAAAAATATTAAATTATTATAATAAATATATTATTTTCTGTAATTTTTTATTTTTAATAAATTTTAACCAACAGTAAATCAATAATTTTATTGAAGTTTATAGTATTTCCATAGAAAACATAAAAAATATATTTTTGTGAAACTAATGTAACGGTTTCTGTTTTTTGGTAAAAAAAATTATTTTGTTTTATGTAACGAAACAAGTCAAGTCATCGTTTGTAAAATCTGAAAAAATAACTTTACAAGGTTTTTTCTTCCATGAAATTGTTTGTACAACACTAATGACCTCTTATTTGTCACACAAACAATTAAGTGGTTGAGGAAAGATTTGGAAAAATAAGTTAGGCCGTCGCCAGTAGCAATACTTCTGAGAGGACAATTACTTTGAAACTATATATTTACTATTATTTTCATTAATAAACACATAGAAAAAGAAAAGATGAAATGTGGGAACCACCTTAATAATTTGGATGCTTTGGCCGTCGGTGCCGCCTCCTTCTATTTATTTATTTTTTGTGTAATTAATTGGTAATCTGAAATATTTGAGATCCATCCACGTGGACTAAATGTAGAATCTAACCGTTGGATGTGGACGAAGGGATAGTTCAATTGACCTTTTTGATTGCGGAGTTGGAGACAAGAATCCAATCAAAACTATATCTGTTCTCTGCCTCTCATTATGAAACTGCACCCTCTCACACGTCGTCGGTTGGCTTAAACAGTCATCATTTACTCTTTCTTTGTTAGTATCAATTAGGGGTGGAAACAGATCAATACTGCCATAATTGTTGTATTTATAATTTAATTTATATTAAATAGATATCTGATTTTTTTATATTAAATAGAAAAATACAAATATTCAATTTTTCGGATATCCGATTTTCTTTCCAAATATTTACGAATATCTCATACATTTTGTTCAATACAAATAAATCTAGAAAACACTATACATATTTGTTCAAAATATATTTTTTATAAAAGTGAAAATTAGTGAAACTATATATTCTATACTATTTTATAATGAAATAAATTTTGTGATAAACATACATAATTTCAGAAAATTTTAATTTTATAAAAATATTCATTTCTTACTTTAATATTTTATATGTATTTTATAAATAACAGAATTATATTTCAAAAAATAATTATATAAAAATATACATTTGAACATTATATTTAATTGTAGATATACATGTATTTGTATAAAACTTGAAGTGATTCGGATATTTGTTTCTAAATTTTTTAGTATTTGTAATTTGTTTCACTTTTAATGAATATTAATTTTTAATATTTATCTTCAAAAACTAACGGAATATCCAGATATTTTAGATCGAACTGAAATGAATAACGAATCAAATCAAATTTAATAGATAAAACATCTAGCCCTAATATCAATACACCAAACCCTCGTTTTTTTCCCATTGCACAATCATTACTCTCACAATAACAATTTGTCAACGCTCAAAATAGAACATAATCCACCATCACCATCTAGGAAGTAAATGACAAGAATATATTTATAAATTACAGTATTGGTTTAATGGGTATATTACAATCTAATTGAGTGGACTCTGAGTTTAATTGGACTGACACAATATCCTTTTTTGGTAAAAACTAACACATCTTTGTTATAGTATAATACTGAGAGTTTTTTTTTGGGGTCTAAATAATACTGAGAGATTGTAATATAATGCTGAGAGATATATTACCAATTAATTTAAAGGGGAGGTATTGTTAACAGAGTACTAGTTGTTTCTTTGTAATTTGTTACACAAATAGAGATCTTGTTTTCTTTTAATTTGAGAAATTACAAAATATTATCTCCTATCTTATCTGATTGTGGTAGCATTAAACTTATCTTTTGAAAAGCAGAATCTATCAATTGAAAAATCTAGGTTCACTCCTGTCAGAAGTGTTAAACTCAAATGTCGAAGTTCTCTAGAAAGAGGAGAAAAATGAGTATGTTTATGTACTCTCTTTGTAACTATGTAGACCCTACCCTACTTTAGTGACGGAAGCGCGAAGACTTTTCTAACATACAATCGCAGAGAAAAAAGGAGGGCTCACACGCCGGCTGCGTGTCTGCTGGAAAGTTTTAAGACTTGCCGACGTTACCTTTTTAATACTATAACAATAATACCACTTTTTTCTTTTTTATTTTGCTACATTTCAACCTAACATTATTTTTGCCAAAATAAGAACTAGACATGATTATAATAAGAACTAGAGATGATTATAGTATTTCAAATTTTCAATTACTGATAAGTCCGATAAAAGATGCCGCCAGTTTAGTTATTAGTTCCAAGTAGTGCTAGTTAAGTTCTGAATATAAACATGAACACCTCAATTCTGAAATTACCAAATTATTAATTGAAATTTGGAAGAACAATAAAGAAAAAAAAAAGCTACATAGGAACAACATGGTGAAACCAAGTCGCAAAAAGAAAAAAACACAAACAACAAAAAGTTCAGATCTCCGGTTATGTAATAATATGTACATAACGATCCATGTCAGCTATCATTATATTTTTTTTTCGTTCTATCTCGATTTAGAAACCGATAATATTTATTTTAGAGTATGAGAGAAGAAAAACTATGAAAAGAAAACGAATTCTCTCAGCTCCAAAACAAAAAAAAACGCACGAGCGTTCGAGATGTAACGACACAGCCACTAGCTTAAGCCTGTTCCGATGGAGGAGGCAAGTTTAAGTCTAGATCTAACGGCTGAGCTCTCTTCTCCATCATCACACCTTCGAAATCTACGACCGAAGACGAATCAGAGTCGCTCTGGGCCCCACAAGCCATCTTCGTCGCAACATGCATCACCTGAGGCTGAGCAGCACGACCTCCGTTTCCTATTCCCATAAGGTCCAAAAAATACATTGGACGCGCCACCGGGATCTGGTACCACGCGCCGCTGTTTCCGCCAAGGCTAAGCTCGAGCTGCGGCGGAACAACACCGGCGGTTTCCATCGTAACTGCCGCCGGAGGTGAACCGCAGTCGAGGGTACTGGTCTGGCTAGGGCTACGCTCGAAACCGCCGACGGGAACGTTCTCGCTCAGCTCGAGAAAGTTGGGGAAGTTAGTCTTGGCCTTGGCGCCGCGGAAATCACGCGCCGCCTTATCGTAAGCACGCGCCGCCGCCTCGGCAGTATCGAAGGTGCCAAGCCAGACACGGGTTTTCTTGCCCGGATCTCGGATCTCAGCGGCGTAACGACCCCAAGGACGCTTCCTAACGCCTCTGTAACGAATCTCCATGGCATTATTGTTAACCGGGTCGGGTTTCAAACCCATCTTGACCATAACTACAAATCGGATAGAGAGAGAGAGTGATGGATAATTGAAGGTGGAAGAGACAGGAAGGTGGTTGTTTATATATATAGATGGAGAGAGAGTAAAAGCAACGCTCCTTTACGGGCGCTTTGTTTTGGAACAGTCAGAGCCTGAGAGATGGTTTTAGCGGCTTCGGTTACAACAACAGCGGTTTTCATGGTTTTCTTTTTAACCTCCACTTATCCTTAGCCACGTGTCTTTGTTTCCTCCTTCGAAGAATCCTGTTTTTATCTACCCTTCGTTTTTTTTTTTTTACTACCAAACGTTTTTTTATTGTTTTGCTGCTCATAATAATAATATTAAAGACGTATATTTCCTGTATTAAAGAAAATATTGATAACGTAGGAGAACAAAAACATAAAAACTAAAGAAGTAAACAGATTCAAATAGTAATTTTAAATATTTTTTACAAAGGGTAAAAATTCAAATACATTTTTGAAAAATGTAGATATACTAGAAAACTACATTAGTTAAATACACATTTCATCTAGATAACATCATACCTTCTTATCCTTTATTTTAGTTGATGCATATTACATAACTAGACATTTCTATCTTTGCATTAAAAATGTATTAATGAAAGAGTATATAATTAGAAAAAGATCTTACTATGAAGCATATGGAATCAAGACAAATTTTGAAATATTGATATCATGGCAGTATTTAAAGAAAGATATCTCAAAATTTTAGGACATTTTAGAAAACATATTAACTCAATATAAAATATTTCGTCCAAGAGTAAGATTGCTTCTTCTTTCTTTTTTGCTTAGAGTGACTTTTACTCTCATCTATTTTATCTGTATATTTTTTTTTTGTAACACATTTTATTTGTATATTGAAGTGGAAAGATATGATTTTTTTTTTGACAAGGAGGGTAACATATAGAAGAAATCTGGACAATGTATTACATGCATGCGCGTGAATCACACTACAAAACATGTGCCGACGACAACCGCGTGGAGACTTGTTCAACTCTGTTCTATTTCAACGCTGAGTTTGACTGTTTTTTTCATTTTTGTTTCACTAAAAATAAAGAAAAAACAAAGTTATGTAGCCGCCCTTCTGCCAAATGTAAAATAAAGCCATCATGGCCCACTAGCGCACTTACTAAATTAAAGAATTAATAAAATTTGTGGTATTTTATCTTTAAGATCCATAGTGCCACGTGGTCAATGCGACGCGTGGAGAATATCGAAAGGGGAGACAAGGAGAGAGAATGGTGGCTGCGTCGGCTAACAGAGATTCTAACGGCGGTGGGCCCGCCGTCTGTTTCGTTTCTCTTGTTTCCCAAAAGACGGTAATTGACGGCAGCGAGACGTGTGCCTAAAAATTAAAGATTAATGACTAAATTAAATTAGTTAATTGACTCTAAGCTATGAATGTTTTACGCGGACTAGCGATACGCATACAGCTGGATACAATTTGGTCTCCATTCATGGATAAGTTTTAGTTTGTTTGTTTCCCACAAAATTAATAAAAGAACAAGACTTTTAGACCACTGGCCAAATCAAAAATCATTTCGCCAGGTGAGGTATGTGCGGTTTAGTATAAGATACTTTTTTAAAAAAAATCTAAGTTTTTATATATATTTTTAAAAGATTCTATAGTTGTTTCTCTGTTTATAGATTTTGTTTAAATAACTTTAAAAAAAAAATTAAAAAATAATTTTTCATATCAACTCTTTTTTATTTCATTAATTTATGAAATATAAATAATTACGTTCAAAGTACATTAATCTAATTCCATTTATAAAAACAAGAAAAGTGGTAACCTAGAAATACAAAATATATGTAATATACATAATATAAAACACAAATACTTACTATTTGTTCTACACCATGTTTTTTTTGTTATCATTCACATTTTATTTATATTCTCTCTGTTCCAAAATACTTGATGTTTTAAGATAGTGTACAATTATCAAAAAAATTTCGTAAATTTTTCATTAAAATATTAATTATAAATTATTCAACCAATTATAAAATACATTACAATAACTTACTAATTTTATTGGTTGTACAATTTTTGATAAAATTAAAAGTTGCATTAAAATATAAAAACATCATCTATTTGAAACATACAAAATTATTTAAATATTATCTATTTTAAAACGAAAAAAATATTAAGTTTTATTTAGCCGTTAATATTCCATAGTTTATAAAACTGTACTTAAATGATACTGCATTATATTATATTAGTCTTATCCATATTACTTATTCAGCCGTTGGAGCCTAAATTAACGACATCTACATATGTCCTCACGCCATGGATAGTGGATTGGGTTTCCTCGGGCCGCAAAATCTGCTTACTATAAAATCAAATAATACTCCAGTTTCTTATACTATTATGGCATTGTTTAATTTTCATTTATCATGTATACTAGGATAAGACCTGCGCCTTGCGCAGGGTGAATATATGTAATTAAAATATAAAATTTTAGTATTGACAAATTTAAAATTTACGTATGATTGTTTTTGTATGTATTTGAAATTTAAGAATTTTGAAATTTTTATATAATTATCTATACGTAGGATCAGAAACAATTTTAATTAGAAATGTAGATCAAATCTTAGAATTTAATGGATCTGTTTTCATATATCTTTTCACTTTTCAGTGTTCGAGTGATGGAAAATAAATGGCGTATTACTGCGCTTGATTGGTAGAGTATTAGCAAGTTCCCTAATGTTTTTTAAGAAGCAATTGGTAAAATATTTGCATTTAAAATATATAAAGTTTCAAAACTAATTTAATATAATTTATTTATCTGTCTAATAATATTAGAAAATTATAATTCTACGAATTATTATTTTTTAAAATAATTTATAAAATTGTGTTAATTTTTAAAATATTTTTAAAAACAATATTTAAGTTTTTCAAATACAAATAAATAATTTAAAATTAATTATGGTCATGATTTAACATAACCATAATAATTAAAAATATTAAAAAATTAACAAATTAACAAATTAAAAATTAACTCAGTTTTATATCATGATTTAACAATTTAAAAATTAATTATGGTTATGAGAAGTTTACGTTCACGTGTCAGTCCTATTTATCTTCCATTTTTCTCTTGCTATGTTTTTTTTATATTTTGGTTATTACTCGATATAAATATTTATTTTGAATTTTATTCTCATTTCGTTTGTTTTAGAAAATACTTAAAATTTAAAATAATTAAAGAGATGCATACTTAGGTTAAGATCTGCACTTTATGCATAATAAGTATTTTATATTTATTATTTATTTTATATTTTTCTGCATATTATAAATAATAAAATAATAAATACATATTAAATAACTAAGAAATCAGTTACTATTATGTAATAAATTGGCGTATGCATATAAATTTAACTATTACTCTTGTTTATTCACAATTAGGGTAAATAAAGCAAAATAATCAATCTTATATATTGTATATGATATATAATTAAATTTAAATGATATAAACATAGTAATATAACACACTTTTAATATGGATATTAATTAAATGAGGTTTCTACTCATATGATTTTATGATTATTTACATATTTGTGTAACAAAACTTTACACCAACGATTTTTTTTAATGTGAGATGTTTAGTAGTTTCAATAATTTATAATCATTTAAAAAAAAACAATGACATATTTCAAAATTAAAATATTAACTTTTCAATATATGTTCAAGGCAAATATCAAAATATAAGTATGTAGTTTCATACGATGTATAGTTTAATTAAAATGATGTTAAATATATATAAACTAAAATTATTTTTTCATATGGTCTTCTAATCATTATATTTTAGTATAGAAAAAAAAATTAAAACCTTGATCTTAAAAGTTTATGTGGGACTTTTAACAGTTTTAGTAATTTATACTCATTTTGAAAAATTCGAAATACAACATACACAAAAAAAAATCTAGATTTTTATTATATGATTAATGTAATTGTGTAATTTATTTTAATAATAAAGAAATAAACAAAATGAAAAAAGTATACAGATTGTTATCAAATCTTTATTGTTTAAAATCATTAATTGTCATATATATATTTTGATCATATTAGGTAATTCCGTAGGTTTTATTTAAGGAAAGCATGTGAAACAATAAATATTTAATATATGCGACCAACTATAGCCTACGGAATATTATATTGCTAGAGAATATTATTTTTAAACTATACATTATATCACATACTCTAGAATCCTTGGGATTTGAAAATAGAAGTCAAAGAGCTATGCCACGTAGGATTGGGGTTATTTTTAATTCTTACAAACTTAAGGTTACAACTTTTTAAATGATTCTCAAATAATATATAGGGGATATATTAAAACTCGGCTTGTACAACTTAATGTATGCCTTGTAAGAAAATCTATCGACATTAAATCAAAATTAAATAGTTTCAAAAAAAAGTCTAAATTAATTTTTTTTGTATGGGAGAAGAATTAAATGAAATAGAATAACTAATTTTTTTCTATAACTTTTTTTCATATTCATAAAATTCCTATTGCGATTATAAGAGAAACCGATATTTTTCTAAATCATCCATTCATATATATATATATGAATGGATGATTTAGAAAAATATCGGTTTCTCTTATAATCGCAATAGGAATTTTATGAATATGAAAAAAATTTATAGAAAAAAAAATGGATGATCTATATATATATATATTCTCTTTGTTTCGGAAAAATCTATGTTTTAAAATAATTATTTCAAAAAATATATTTTTACAATCTCAATACATTATTTAGTGATAAACTGTAACCTTTTAAAAAATAATTATATTTATCAAAATTCTATTGGTTAAAAGTTATGCAAAGTAATTCCTTTGTTTCATAATACATGATGGTTATTGTTATGGATGGAATTACAAAGATTAAGAAAAAAAAAAAATTTCTGTAGAAAATTATTAAAATTATGAATTAGATATAATTCATCCAATCATTATACAAAACAACGAAATATAACTGGTTAAATATTTTTTAATAAAGTTAAAGTTGCATAAATATGTTAAAATATCGTCTATTTTAAAATAACACAAATATTTTAAAACATCAAGTATTATAAAACGGAGAGAAGTTAACTACAAAAAGTAATGCATCGACAATCAAAATTTAATATATTTTGTTTAGTATGAGTAAATATTTTTAGAACAGAGGGAGCATAGTGTATTGAGAAATATCCTATGATAGTCCTAAAATGTTTTTGTTACAAATAACATTCAAGATAAAAAAACAAAATAAGTTTTATTACATGGTGTAAATATGCACTTATATCTTTTGAGTTAACTAATATAGAGGTGATGTTTAAAGTTTTAAAAGATAAAAATAAATATTAAAATTTTCAAAATAAAAAGGACTATTTTAATTTTTTTTATTTAAAAGCTATTTTTGTGAATTGTTTTTTAAAAAATATTTAAGAAAATTGCCCTAATTAATTTATTTGTATATGGTAATTGCAATAACTACTTGCCATGAAGAAGTTATTGTAAATTACTTTTTCATTCATACACGGGCTTCATGCCCATCTTCAGTTTATCAGCATGAACCGAACCTTGTTCCTTTCCAATGTTCGAAACTACAAAATGAAAATCTTATTTCAGCTACAAAATTCTTTATGCCAACGCCGGAGGATCTCCTCTTGCTCATCGTTGGCCACTCTTCGCCATATCTTTCCTTCAGGAAAAACAAATCATAAGAACAACAATAACATCGCTCTCTTTGTGTTTCACTTTCTTCATTCTCTTGCAGCTTCCGACAGAAACTCCATTCGATTCAAGGACGACCAAGCTGCTGTCGATGTCCATGACATAACATCATAAAGAACCACCGTGGAAGCTCACCTGATGAGATTGAGCAGATTCTCAATAAGTGCGGGATAGTGTTCACAAAAGGTTTGGTTTTGGAAGTGTTGAACCTGAACCGGAACCGGAACCGGAACCGGAACCGGAACCGGTCTGATTAGAAACCAAGTTACACACTTTCTCAATTGCTCCGTAAGCAATCTAGCTCTTTGGTCTACAACTAGATTCTCGATATTCTTAGGAAAACGCGGCGTTTTGATGAGTTCCACCAAGTGTTCGACGAAATGTCTGAGAGAGATGTAAAGACGCATGAATTTTTACTTAATCGTTACGCTGCTGCCCATATGGTTGATGAAACTGTAAAGGTGTTAGAGAGGAGTAGGGAGTTTGGGATATATGACGATTTGGTTGCGTTTCATTGGGTTCTTGATGTGGCTGTGTAGGTATAAGCACGTCGAGTTTGCTGAAACCTTGTTCTGTTCTTACAGAACAGAGTTTGTTGGGTGTGAAGTAAAAGCGATGAACATTATTCTCAAAGGGTGGTGTGTGTTGGGAAACGTTCATGAAGCCAAGAAGGTTTGGAAAGATATCAATGTTCTAAAGCAGACCAGATGTTGTCAGCTACGGGACGGTGATTAATGCCTTGACGTAAAGTAGAGAAGGCGATGGAACTGTATAGATCAATGTGGGAAACGGGAAGAAACCCATATGTCAAAATCTGCAATAACGTCATTGACGCATTGTGTTTCAAGAAGAGAATCCCAGAGGCTCTTGGAGTGTTCAAGGCTTTTGAAGCATATGTGCAAGATAAGGAGAACAGAGAAAGTTTGGGAGCTAGTGGAAGAGATGGGACTTAAAGGTGGTAGTTGTTCCCCTAACGATGTGACTTTAGGTTACTTGCTTAAGTATTCACAGAAGGCTAAGGATGTTGAAGCAGTTTTGGAGAGGATGGAGATGAACAGGTATGAAATGACAAGCGACTTGTACAATATGATGTTTAGGTTTATATGTGCAATGGGGGGATGAAGAGAAAGCAAGAGAGATATGGAGGTGAGATGGATCGAAGTGGATTAGGACCAGATCAGAGAACATATACTATTAGAGTTGGTCGCAAAAGGAAAAGCAGGAGAAACATTGAGTTACTATCGAGAAATGATGCATCTTCTTAGAATATACAGTAAATACAAGATCCAGCTTCTTAGAATAGAGTGTTATTACATGAGCTGGGTAGACAGAAACTGGTGAAACAGTAAAGATAGTTAAGATCTTTGTTAAGTCGTCAGGCTGCAGTAGGAGTGGAAAACAATTTACTTTTGGGACTGGAGATCCAGTTAAGTTCTTAGTGCGGCCAAAAGCACACCCAAATATGGATAACTGGATATCATATTTACCTACATTTACTCTAGTCTCTCGCAATACAAGCATAATTTCTTTATTTTATTATTATTTTTTTGTCGACACATAATTTATTTATTTATGTTCATGATATAAGCATAATTTCAAATTAAGGATCACGATTTTCCAATTAGAAATCATTGTCCAATATCAAATTAAGTTTTGGTAAAAACTGAAAACTTAGTTCGATTACATTTGATTTTGGGGGGTTTTTCTTAATCTAAACACACAATTTTTTATTGAACTCAGTAAAATATATCTGATCTCTAAATGATACTTATATTTTGTTAAATAATGGGCTTCAATCTCTAAGCCTAGTGGCCCATCTCGTTTCAGAAACCTGTTTTTGGGAGTATTAGGAAAAGGAAGACATGCTCGATTAGGAGAATTATAGTATTCCTATAGTTCTTAGGACTTTATTATGAGCTGTATATATATTCTAGGTTGTTGTTATGAGCAGACAGAGATTCTTTGAGATAATAAAACATTCTAAAGCTTGAAAGAAAAGGTTTATAATCCTAACAAGTGGTATCAGAGCAATCCAGGTTTAGATTGCGGGTGTTAGTAAGATCACAAGTTCAAACTCGTGAAGGAAGGAATGTCAACAACAAGGATTGATGTCGATAGATTCGACGGCACATGAGATTTCTCGCTTTGGAAAGTTCAGATGATGGCACACTTTGGTGTCCTAGGGCTAAAGGATATACTAACGGATGAAAAGCTTCTCACGGATAAACCATCCACAAAAAAGGAAGGGGACACAGCTTTGACGGGCACGGAGAAGGATGACACGGACTTCGTCCCAACAATTGATCCCATCAAACTCGAAAAATCAGAAAAGGCAAAGGATCTCATCGTGGTAAACGTTGGAAATCAAGTGCTAAGGAAAATCAGCCACTGTGAAACGGCTGCTACAATGTGGGCAGCCATAAACACCCTATACACTGAGACATCTTTACCAAATAGAATCTACTTGCAGCATAAATTTTATACCTTCAAGATGAATGATTCTAAGAGTACAGACGCAAATGTGGACGATTTTTTAAAGTTATTAGCAGATTTGAATAACCTTAACGTGGAAGTCGATGAAGAAGTTCAAGCCATTCTCTTACTAAATTCAATGCCTCAGCGATACGATCAACTCAAAGAAACTCTTAAATACGGGCGTGATACCCTCAGATAAATGAAGTAACCGGGGCTGCAAGATCTAAGGAAAGGGAGCTATTAGAGAATGGGAAACTCACTAGATCTCAGGATGAGGGTTTATACGTTGAAGACAGAGGAAGATCAAAGAGCAGGTTCGGGAGATCGAAGTCCAGACCGAAGTATGAAAGGAACAACAAAGGCTGTTTTATATGCGGAAAGGAAGGGCATTGGAAACGAGAATGTCCGCAAAGGAAAACATATAAAACCGCAAACCTAGCTGAAGAACCGAAGCAACCCTTAGTGCTAACAGTAAGCGCAAATGACACTCGAGATGAATGGGTGATGGACTCAAGGTGTTCTTTCCATATCACTCCAAACAGAGACGTATTGTTTGACCTAAAGGAATTCGAAGGAGGTAGAGTTCTAATGGCAAACAATACACATTGCAAGGTCAAAGGTATCGGCAAGATAAGGATAAAGAAACCCGATGGATCTATGGTGATACTCACAAATGTCAGATACATGCCACATATGAGCCGTAATTTAATATCCTATGGGATGCTTGAACGGTCAGGGTGCCAATACGAAGGAAAAGACTTCATGATCAGATTTTATAAAGACGGGAAGGAAGTTATCTCAGGAAAATTCAACGAGGGACTATATTACTTACAAGGTTCAGTGACTAAAGGAGAAGCAAACGTGTCAAGTGCAGAGACAGATAAAACGGCCATATGGCACTCAAGACTATGTCATATGAATCTGAAAAGCCTAAATGTTCTAGTGGAGAAGGGGCACATACCGAAAAAGGAAGTGAACATACTGGATTTTTGTGAGACATGTGTCCTGGGAAAATCTCACAAACAAAGCTTCCCAACCGCTAAACACACTACAAAGGAAGTTCTTGAATACATACATTCAGACCTATGGGGAGCCCCATCTACTCACGAAAGTCTGGCGGAAAACAAGTATTTTATAAGCTTCATAGATGACTACTCACGCAAAGTCTGGATCTACTTTCTAAAAACAAAAGATGAAGCATTTAGCAAGTTTAAGGAATGGAAAAGCGCCGTTGAAAATCCAACAAGGAATAAGATAAGGTGTTTACGAACTGATAACGGCCTCGAGTTTTGCAACCAGCAGTTTGATAAACTCTGCACAGATTCAGGAATAAAGAGACACAAAACATGTCCATACACACCACAACAAAACGGGATAGCTGAACGAATGAATCGAACAATCATGGAGAAGGTTCGTTGCATGCTTGTGGAAACAGGTTCAGGACAAGAGTTTTGGGCTGAAGCCGCTTCAACCGCAGCATACGTAATAAATCGGTCTCCAAATTCTTCTATCGATTATGAACTATCGGAAGAACGATGGACTGGAAATACATGCGACCTAAGTAAACTTAAAAGATTTGGATGTTCTGCATATATCCATAAAGTTCAGGAGAAGACGAGTCCAAGAGCTATAAAAGGTTTCTTTATGGGATATCCATTTGGAACCAAATGATATCGGGTTTGGATACCCGAAACTGGTAAATGTGATACCAGCAGAAACGTTGTGTTCAATGAAGAAGAACTCTACAAACACACGATTCAAAATCCTAAAAAGAACACCGAAAGGAAGGAGGAAAAAGATTCAGAAAAGGAAACAAGGCGTGTAACCTTCTAGGAGAATCTGATTGAAGGACCCTTCACGACAGAAAACGAAGAGATTGTAATGCCGGGTAGGTTATCACCAACGAGAAACAGCTCAGAGGAAAGCAAATCAGAGGATGAGGAAGAAACATGCCCAGAACCAGAAACCACAATGGAAGATTATATGCTGGCAAGGGACCGAGTGAGAAGAAAGACAAGGCCACCATCAAGATTTGAAGACACTGACTTCGTAGCATATGCTTTGGCAGCTGCTGATGAACTTGAAATAAGAGAACCAAAGACCTTCACTGAAGCTATGATAAGTAGAGAAAGAAAATAATGGAAATTTGGGGCTGAAGAAGAAATAGATTCACTCAAACGAAATTGCACATGGATTTTGATTGAGAAACCTGAAAACGCTAAAATCGTGGGATGTAAGTGGATTTTCAAACTAAAACCTGGGATACCAGGAGTTGAGGAACCCAGATACAAGGTAAGATTGGTGGCACAAGGTTTTTCACAAAAGGAAGGGATTGATTATAATGAAGTGTTCTCTCCAGTAGTGAAACACGTATCAATTCGGATCATGTTTTCAATCGTGGTTAATAATGACTATGAGCTCGAGCAAATGGATGTCAAAACTGTGTTTTTACATGGAGAATTGGAAGAAAGAATCCTTATGTAACAACCTGAAGGTTTCATTAAGAAAGGGGATGAAAACAAAGTGTCCTTACTAAAGAAATCCCTATATGGTCTAAAGCAATCTCCAAGGCAATGAAATTATAAGTTTGATTGTTTTATGAAGTCTCAACAGTTCATAAGAAGCAGAGAAGACCCGTGTGTTTACATGAAGAATGTTAAAACACCACAAGCCGTGTTCTTACTCCTATATGTGGACGATATGCTTATAGCTTTAGGAGATAAGACATAGATCAAGAAAATAAAAGAAAGTCTAAGTAAGGAGTTTGAGATGAAAGATTTAGGAAATGCCTCAAGGATCCTAGGAATGGACATCATAAGGGACATGACTCAAGGAAGCCTAATATTATTGCAGGAAGGTTATTTAAAAAGGGTAATAGAAGCCTTTGGCATGATAGAAGCTAAGCCGTGATAACGCCTACATCATCTCATTTCAAACTCAGGAATCTCACGTTAGAGCAAAAGGAAGAAGAAAGAAAATACATGGAGGACATCCCATACGCAAGCGTAGTAGGAAGTATCATGTATGCAATGATAGGATCTCAACCTGATCTAGGTTTTGCTGTTGGATTAATAAGTAGGTTCATGTCTGAACCAGGAAGAGAACATTGGGATGCTGCTAAGTGGGTATTAAGGTATCTAACAGGAGCTACTGGAAGATGTCTTACTTTCACTAAAGGAGCCAAATTCAGTATTGAAGGGTTTTGTGACTCTGATTATGCTACAGACCTTGACAAACGAAGGTCAGTTACTGGTTATGTTTTTCAAGTTTGGGGAAATACTGTAAGTTGGAAGTCTGGTCTACAAAATGTGGTAGCTCTTTCAAAAACCGAAGCCGAATACATGGCTCTAACCTCGGCTGCTAAAGAAGCTTTGTGGCTAAGGAGGTTATGTAAGGAATTAGGGTTTGATCAAGAAACTGTCAAACTAAACTGCGATTCACAAAGTGCTATAGCCCTAGCTAAAAACCATGTTCATCATGAGCGAACCAAACATGTTGACACTAAGTATCATTTTATCCGAGACCTAGTTGAAGATGGCAGTGTTACTCTATCTAAAATCCATACAAGTAGGAACCCAGCAGATTTCCTAACTAAAGCCTTACCAGGGCAAAAATTTGATCTCTGTTGTGAACTCAAGGTTATTTAAGCAATGGAAACAGCAGGTAACTTTGTTATCGATTCACCTCGCATAAAAGAAGTAACAGATTTAGAAACAAGGTTACTTCATATCGATAACAAGGAAACAAAAAGATCAAATGAAAAGTTAACTGCTGATAGGATGCGAGGAAGGAGGAGTTCGATACATAGCTCAAGGTGGAGTACTAGACCATTCAAGGTGGAGTACTAGACCATTCAAGATAGAGTAATAGATGGCAAAGAACTAAACCTGAGATAACAACAGTTAGTGGGAACGTCTTAAACAGCTTAAAGGGGGAAAACAAGGTAGCTGAAGGAAGACGAGTACCATAGGGATAACACAGAAACCAATCTTCTTCTCTAAGGACCAAAGGACAGACACATGAAGTTGGGTTCGACAGGATAGGTGGCTGATGAAGGAGGGGACACTAATCAAACATGCAACCGGTGAAGATTGTGCATGTCATCAGAGAAACTAAAAGGCTTCTTCATTTCCTGAAAAGAAGATGCGAAACTATGTCACAGATAGGCATAAGAAATAGAAGTCGATCAGACCTAAACTCTCGCAAAAGGAAACAAGGAGCACTTATCTGGAGTTATCTGGATAGTTCATTCATCAAATCAACTTCACGAAATGAAAGTAGAAGTCGCGACCTTTTTTTCACCAAGATCGAAGTAGAAGAGATGGGAATCGGATTCAACAAAGGAGAGTATTGGAGTGAAACTAGAAGCTCGAAGACAAGCAAGAAGATCGATCGGAGCAGCGACGAAGGATTCGGCCGAGTGGAGCTCATCGACGACTGGACTCGCCATTGGGGTCGCCGCAAAGCTTTTCTTCAAGGGAGACATAGGGTTTTTTCGGGAACAAAAGGGGTGAAAATGAATGGGCTAAATGGGCTGGAGAAAGAGATTAAAGCCCAAGGTGGAGATTGTTACATAATGGGCTTAAATCTCTAAGCCTAGTGGCCCATCTCGTTTCAGAAACCAGTTTTTGGGAGTAT
>CAJHQQ010002136.1:0-72069 GCA_905132885.1 Moricandia moricandioides
ATTTTCTTTCTCCTCTTTTATTTCCTATTTCTGTCGTTTTCTTAAATGATTTGCGTGGATTCAATTTTTTTTTGTAACGGAAGGTACTCTATAAATAAACTGTAGATCGGCCAAATCTGATCGATCGAGACTTGAAAATCACCAAATCATATTCTATATGTGATAAAGATGAGAAGACTCGGCTCTGACATGCAACGTTTTCTAAGAAGATTAATGGAATATAAAGTTAAATATTTGACTTCCAGCAGAGTTATTCAAACTCACCTCCTAACATACCTGTTTCATAGGAGAAGATGAACATAGAACATCTAAGAAGATTACAGATAGTTGTAGTCGACATGCAAAGATAAGTTTTTTTTCTTAAAACATGAATTACTTATATGTGGCTTCATATATCGTAACTTTAAATACATAAATCGTGATAGTGATGACAATTGACTTTAATTTTAATTTCGTGTTGTTTGCCAAAATAGAATGTCAATTCGCTTTTAAAATTTATCTCCATTTTCATATTTTTTTTTAAAATCTCAGATCATGATAGTGAACATAGAAAGAATATTTGGGTAATAATCAAGCTCTAGTCTGATGTGTTTTAAATTACAGATTGAGTACCATGTTCTATTGTGTAAGAAAGCTTACATTTTTTGCCACATAGTTGATGTGTCAAGTTTGTTTGATTGTTACATATGTGCTTTCAATTGAAAGGCTTTGTCTTCTCAGTTTAGAATATACAATGGAAGATTCATACATATTCTCTCTGATTGTTACACATATTATCTTACGGAGGCGACTGTATGATTTTTACACAAGTTGAACAATAGATGTAGAATATGCTCTTAATAGGGTATATTGCTTGATGAGTTACACATTCTCTCTTACGTATGCTATATAGTGTATTATTTTTACAAAATAAATAACTATATTGTATCTGAGATTAATTTCTTTTAGTTATTTTGACTTGGGGTTATTTTGTGGCGTTAAAGACAATATAGTAATTGACTTCCACTATTTATTTAAATGGCTATATATACGCAACATTCTCATGTTCAGCAATTAGTCTTATTCATTCAATATTGGTTTGTATGCTTTAAGGTTATGGACATGATGTGCCAATGATAATGAACAGAAGGTAATGAAAAAAAAAGGAGACTGGGATTCGTCAATCATTTACTGGTTTGGTAAGAACGCACATCACATTTACGAAAAGTCAGGACAACATCAAGGTTAGTACTATATTGTCTTTCCTTTACGCCATGTTTCATATTAAGCGATGATTAGTTCATTAGAAGAAAGTTTCTTGTTTAGCTTATGACTGTTTATTGGATGTAATAGTTTTCCTTGAATGATTGTAATTGGTATACTTATTTGAAAGACAGAGACACAAATTGAATCAACTTTTCTAGTCTATAAAACACGTGTATTATTGTAGGCATTAAGTAGAGCGTGAAAAAATCTCAATGTTGCTAAAACCAAAAAAAAACACTCTTTACTATTCGTGAAAGTAGAATCCACATCCTTGTTGCGATAATATCTGCAATTATCAAATATAGTTTCGGACTAACATCATTGTGCATTTCTTAAATACAACCATTATTAAAGAATAGGTAGTTATAATTATTTTGAAACCAATTAGTTTGTTAGAATTGAATAATAATTTCTTTCTATAGATTTGATAATATTCTTCTAAAATTGTAATGTGGATGTAAACTTATATTATATAACTTTAGGTTGAATGGACCTAAAGATATCAAGTGAAGTTATTTTCAAACGACAGTTGCCTCCACAGGTTAGTTCTCGGCCTGATTACAAATTTATCAAACAAAATGGTTAGAAAATTCTGTTAAGTTGAATGGTAGAATAACGTGAAAAAATATAGGTGGTTTATGATTGTATGCTGTTAGTTTATGGTTTGGATTGTTAAGGATTTTGCTTGTCCACAATAATTTATTCTTGAATAAACAATGGTAATTATTACAAAAACTAATTAATGTATAGCCTAAAAAATGATCACATTCATGATGTAATTATTTCATGAAACCAAATAGTATAAATTAAAAAGGAAACATAACTTAAGAATAAAAATCCAGAAGTAAAAACACCAGAAAAAAAATCGAAAACACAGCAAATCAAATGCAATTGGTTCAATCATGTAGTCTCTAATCGACCTTATTCTTTTCCAACTTCACTGCCTTGGTGCACAATTTCTTAGAAGTAGAAGTGATGTCTTTCAGATCCGTATCTTCTTCCTTGCGTTTGATAATAGGGGTTGAAAAATCCTTCTGATTTATTCTGAGAGTTTGGATTGACCACCATAACATATACAAACACATAAAACATTAAAAATTCCTATTAGTATACATTCTTTTACATTGGCACAGAGAGCGTGATTAGTAAAAATAATCACAAACCTCTCCACTGGAAAGAGTGGGAGAATTGGTCTCTATCTGAGAAACTAGTTCAGATTGAGACTCAACTTTATCAATATTATTACCAGTCCAAACTTCGGAAACGAAGAAAGTGTTTGATCCATTATCCACATTGTCCGAGCTAATTGAAAGACAAAAAATGACTTTCCAACTAAAATTTGGATAGGCGTGGAATTATTTTTGAATCTTCTATCTGTAAATATTCAAAAAGGATAATTTACATCACAAAAAAAACCATTTGATTATAACTAAAAAAGACTTAAATCATATGAACCATCCCAAAATTCAACAGCAATGATCCCAAGCATGGTTTTGGCAACAGTGTCAAGCATCATCAATTTGCATGTGTCATTATCATCTTTCACAGATAAGTGCAACTTGTACTTGATTGTAACTAAAAAGACATAAGTAGTGTCACTGCTAAGAAAAAAAATCAAATATTCATTAAAAAACACATGCATGGACACTTACTTTGATTCTACTTTAGTGACATTTGCATGAAATTTCTCACAATGCCACAATGGTTTTTCCAAAGTAGTGTCATTCCTACGAATCCTTAGTGACACGTTTACTACAGTCCTTACATCCAAAGTAGAACCAACCGAAGTCTGTGTCAATTGATTCAATTGAACATGTCATTTTTAAACTCTGAATCTGCAATACATCGCCACATCATCAATAAAATGCTTGGGTTAGTGATATTAGAAAAGAAAATGTAACCTCAATTTCCACCAAAATCTCAGAGATGGATATGAATTCAACATCTTCCAATCTTGTTGTGTTGCTTGATCACAGTTTTATCACTCTTTTGTAACAGTCTGAAATTTTATTTTTATCAATAACAAAGAAAGTGAATATTAATTTGATTCCTCTAATTATTTGTTTATAGTGTACAATTACTTTTTTTCCTAAAGTCTACCACTTCCTTCATCTCTTGGTTGAGAATAACAACTGAAGAATCAAATGTATTTGTGATTTGTATGTCACAATTTTGACAACCATAGTTAATTTCATGTACGCCTTGGTGAACACAAATATATTAATTATATCAACTTTTATTAACATGTTTATACCTCTGTAAAAGCTGATTTTCACAAATCTTACCAAAAAGATTATCGTAGACTTCTGTATCTTTAGGAGGAGATTCAAAATTTTTTGCATGCTTTCCACACAAGAAACATGCCACAAAATTACCAATGCATACAAAATCGTATAAGCTAATGAATCTACATGTATAATGGTCAACAGTAAATTTATAAATACACTAAATATATTAGGCTTACTCTATGTCACGTAAACAAAACTGAATTTTCTTTCTATCATTTTTATGAACTTGCACTATTTGTATTCCTTCTAGGTCAATAACTTTACCGATGACATATGTTTAAAAAATAATTACATATCATATACTATACTCCATTTTTAGAAACTCAATATAAAGTAATATATAAATATATAAATTAGCAAATAAACGTAGGGGCATACCGATTAGGATGTAGCTATTCATTTCTGGAATGGCTTCATAACTCGCAAGGCTAAGACATGAGTTGTCGTCCTGAAATACCGATCGATTTATCACTGTGTCACTTGTGAAAGTCACTTTGTAAGGTACATCAGTTGGGAGATATTGGCCCGAATTTCCAGTAACCGTAAAATTTTCAATGCATCTCCATTCTAAAATAAGAAGATTGTGTTGGAGACGATACATCTGATTTCTTTTGAAAAAAACATGAATCTTACCACCCTATACATATCAATATAGCTATTAGTATCAATATTGTGAAAATGATATAACGATAAAAAAAAGTATAGGAAATTCATATTTAGAATTCATTTGCAAGTCCAAAAACTTGTGTTTTGTTTCCGCAAATGGAATAGCTTCACGTGTACCTTCCAAGTTTCTTTGTGCGGTTTTACTTTTTTGATAAGAACATAACTTTGGTGGTTTACCATTGCCATAGTTTTTTTGGCTTCTGTTGCTCTGTCACGTTTTTGCTGTGTTTTGAGAATGCGTAGAAAAGAGGAAGACACCATATATATTTATATGCTAGTAGATTTAGATATTTAATAGGGCTGAAATTTAATATCGTAATTAGTAAGGCTATATTAAGGCGAGATTATAGGGAACCAAGGTTAAATATTCCTTTTAAAATATGTGTGAATATATGTGTATTTGGGTATTTCTTTCGTAACACGTATTATTGAAGGCAAAAAAGATTGCATATCACACAAAATCTATGACATAAAATAAAATATATCAATTAATGGTTATCTTAATTTTAGGAACTTAATACGTTTTTTTCATATATGGAAATCAAATTCTTTTATTTTCATTGGTTGAATATATTTCAATAAGATAGATTTATTGGATGTTTTGTAATTTGGAAATAGTAAATATTATTTACATATTGGCTAGATTTTGGTTCATAAATTAATATTTTGATTGCTTAGAAATAATTTATCGGCCCAGATATGAGGTATTAGGCTTCGATATATCTAATTTATTAAGCTAGCCTGTAAATAATTTGTGTTAAAAATAATCCAGTGGCATAGAATGGTAAATACTAAGCTAAAGTAAGGAGGAAGTCATTTGGGACTACATTTTTAATAAGATAGATGTACATGATTTATAAAATCTTGTACTTATCTCCCTCTTTATGATTTTTTTATTTCAATATATATTTTGTATTCTTGTTTTAAACTAATTATCAATATAAAAATTTTGAATAACTTACGAAATTTAGTCCTCAGAAATGAGGAAAATTACTCAAGATATATAAAGTAAAGTCCTCGGAAATGAGGAGAATTACTCAAGATATATAAAGTAAAGTGGCACGCCACTCCTGTGGCGTTTTCTTGGATGATGACATGGCTCGTCCAATGGTGACCAAAGCCATAGGAAGATCATCGCACCTGACTTAAGATTATATATAATTTAATAGATGTTTTTTGGAGAGTCAAATAGTAAAAATAAACTAAAGTATTGATTGATTCAAAGTTACATAAATGAAAAAAATGATAATCTATTGAAATCTATTTCATGTATATAAATTAATCAAAAGAACTGAATTTTAATAATTTTTTAATATCTCTACAATATTATTTGAGAACTTCATATTTATTTATTTATAAGTTGAGTTTTTCTATAAGATTTATATGTATAAGAATATTAGTATAGATAATAAACTATTATTGTTTTAGTTGAATTTTGATTTTGGATATAAGAATTTGATTGGAACAATGACTCAATTTGAGGATTTATTGCTTTAGATATATTCCTTCAATTAAAGTACAACTATTTTATACTAGTTCAGCTAAATCGGATAATTCTATTCATTGTATTAGTTTATTTCTTCGTCTTAGATGTGTAAGTATATTTTTGATTATTTAAAATTTGGTATATGTGGATTTTATAAATAAAAGTAGAAAAATAAAGTGATGGTCGGTACGAAGTTGCATTAAAAAACTAACCAATAAATTTTAAAAGGGAAAATTATTTGCTTACTTTAATATAAAGATTTTGTTTGTGAACTCTCTTTTTAAGATACTAGGCATCATACCCCATGCAAGCGTGGGTTCATTTGCCTTTTATTTCCCTTACATATATTGCTTACTAAACTTAAGTTTGTTATGGTATTGTTCTTTTTTAAGTTTGGTCGTCTTCCATCATCTTTTGTAAAATTTCACTATAGTTTTTGGTTTTTTTGCTGGTGTTTTTTTTTGTAGGTTTATAATTGATTGCTTCTAATTATATATTTCTAAATAATGTAAAAATATAATTATCTCTAAAGATCAGTTTACAATGACTTTAACTTTTAGTTTGAAGTTTGTTTGCAGAAAAAGTCTAGAGTTTTACCTTTATGTTTCTTTTAAACCTCATTTAGCGTTCTTGTGATCTAGTTTACTATTTTTGTATGGTTTTGTGGTTTGTGTTTTAGGTTTGCATTTGTAAGAAATGTGTATGATAATATTTTTTTTTGTCTTTTATAAATTTTTAGGTTTGGAGGATTATATGTGGTAAGATATATTTTTCTTGTTTACAATAGTTGCTTTTATATTAAAGAGTTATGGCATTTGATATGTTGTGAGGGATGCAAATGATATATAACAATATTTTATTTATTTTAAAAATATAAGTATGTAGACATTTATAAATAATTTTAAATTATTCAGTGTTTGTCTTACGCAAATCAAAAGAAAAATAGTATTTAATTTTTTATTGGAAATTGTATATAAGGTGATGACTCGAATGAACAAAAAATAATTAAAGTTTAGTTTTATTGTTTAATTGGTTGTATTGTAGACATGTTTCATTTCACTTAAACTATTATAACTTTTGTTTCCAACTAGTCTCTAAGTAATTTAATGGACCCTCCCCCTTAAATCAACAACCCTATAATTTTCATGGATTTTTTCTTAAATCATCTGTTTAAAAATTGTAGTATTTTCTAAATCAAAAAACTTACAACTACATCTCTAAAAGTTACAAACTAAATTCTTACGAAAAATCATGTATTTATAACCCAACTAATCGGACTCATTATATAAATATTATTTATCTTACATATATAAGTTGTTTTTGTTGGTATTGAGATGTACTATCTTATTAATTTAAGTTGTGGATTAATTTGTTCGTAAGTATTTATTTTTTGATTTTTTTCTTATACGACATCATCCTCATAGTGTTGTATGCTATTTGTGGTTGAATAATTTCTATCTAACAATTAATGTGTGTGACTCTTTTTGAGGTTCTTTCCAACCGTAGACTTAGCATAATCTCCAAACAAAACTGTCAACTTTGGTGAGCAATTGGCAGTCCAAACATCAGCCATCTAGACAGGGAATTTTTATCTGTTCCATAAACAGGGAGAATTACTTTTCTAAAATAACTAAAATATTTTTTTTTAAAAGAACCTAAAATACAAACTATTTAGATTTTCATTACCATGGTACTAAAACTTTTACATCACTTAATTTGTTGAACTTTTAATCCTAATTTATAGCGCAAACCATATATTATTATGCACATTTCTGTATATTGTTTATTAGTCAAAGATTATTATAAAAATATTCATTTTTAATTTTTTTAATTTTTTAGTTTATTTATATAGTTTAGGAAAATATATACAACCAAAGAAATAGGAGTATAATCTTCTAAGAGCATGACTAACCCCGGTCTCTTATTTGGGTTTCTTTACTCATGATTTTACTCCATTTTTTTTTTACACTTTTCGGCTAAGAGACGTCTCTTATATCTCTTAGCCAAAGCTAAGAACACCAATTAAAAAACCGGGGTTTATCATGGTCTAAGATTTCTATATCATGATATAGGATATAATTTTTGACACATCAGCATGTACAATCTATTATTCTTGTTATTTTTTTTGTTATTTACTTGATTTTTTTTGTATATAAAATTTGATTTCTCATAATAAAACATGAGAAAGTATGAGTGAAATGGAGTACGAAAGTTCAGATGTCTTGCCGTATTATGAGAGGTTTCTAAAGAGTACTCTTGATTAAGTGAGTTGTGGGCTTTGTTTTTTCTGGTTAATCAAGGTTAGAGTTGTTCTACTTCTCCCAGCAACCATCTGCAAAGACATCATCACCAATAATCGAAGGCTATATGTAGTATAAGTAGGAATTTTCTCAGGGATGCAAAATGAGAGACGATGATAGAAAACATCTCTGGCATCAATGTTAAAGTAGAGACAATGAGGTGTGTTAATCTTTAGACGTAATTAGCTTGTCGTATTTGGGCTTTCGTTTGTACTTTTCAAAACTCATTTGGGCTTTAACGGAAAAGTGGGAAAGAAGTGTTCACGTGAAAAAAATAAGATGCTGAATTTAAAAATTGGACTCGTTTCAACATGAGGTTAATCAAATTGATGAGGTGGCACTCTCAGAAGGGAAGAAACATTACTTTATATATACATATACATATAATATTTTCATATTAAGATATACATATAATATAGTGTTTATTACATTTTTTTTAGAATAGTAATAACATGTGATATTACTTAAAATACATGGAATCAAAGGAAGCTTTCAAAAGCTTGTGGAAGCTTTAAATTCTGATTATAAAACGGAAAACACATTTGACAAAACTTCCATACTACCTAATATATTAGGCGATATTCTTTTGACAAAAATAATAATATGATGGTTCAAAATTTATTAAAATATATCTAAATTTGTGAAAAAAATATGAAGAAATATAAAATTGCGGTGATATTATAGGATAAATATGTTATATTAATTATTATTCTTTATTATAAAGAACATATCATAAATTAAAACTAATTAAAGTGTGTCTAGATTTAAGATAAAGGCTTTAAATGATTAATCAAAGTAAGTCGTGGTGATTCACTATCTAGTTTAATTTTCTACATTGATAACATCTTCTAGTTTTATCGTACAACATTTTTTAAACCAATAACTAAATAATTTACACTAAACATGTATTTATAAATTTTATTATAAAGCAGATATAAAACTAATCATGTTCTAAAGAATATTTTAGACATTGCTATAATCTTAAAATAATGGATACAAACTAATTTACTGAACTTAATTATTTATAACCAAAAACTATTTTTATATCTCTTGGCATAAATAAAATATAAGAAAATAAAAGCAGAATTTTTCATTTTGTGTAAAGTCATTAGCTTTCAGTAGGACTGGGATTTTGAACAGAGCCAAATTTTCCGAACAGAACAGAACAAATATTTTGGTTAGTTAAGTTAGTTCGCCATCAGTTTTGTACGACTCAGTAGGTTTTCTAAAAATATTGGTTTTTGGTTCGATCGGCAATAGGTTACTTTGTTTTTTTCTTATAAAAGTTTATACCCAAACCATACCAAAACATGAACCGAACAAACAAAATTTTGAAGAACTAACCAAATTTATCCCATTTTTAACAAAATAAGCAAATATCAAACCAAAACTTGGGTAGAATTTTCAAAAACTGAACTAACAGAATACCAAACTGAACCTAACCATACTCTGCTTAGGGTTAATTCAGTAAAATTTATGTTAATCCGAACTAACCGAAAACTGAACTACTCGAACCGAATAACCCGAACTAACCAAACCGTACGCTTATCTTTCAGTATTGTTTTCATAAAATTTGACCAAAGTATACACCTAGCATAAAACCAAAAAAGAAGTAAACTGTAATTAAAACCTCTTTAGGAATTTCTGAAATTTGGATGATGAAAGTTTGACCACATAAACTTTTTACCAAAATTAATTGGTTGATTTTACTATAAGAAGACCACCTTCATTCTATGCAGCACACACATTACCTCATTTCCTTTGAAGAAAAAGGTTTTCCTTTTACATCAATAAATAAATTATTCATCACAATGCCAATTATTTAAAATTACCCAAATCATATCACCTTTAAATTACATTACTTCTATTCCAAATATTTATTATGTTTTCAACGATCTTTTTGTTTTTGTGTGGTTTTGTTGACATCTTAGGATTTTCTCCCCAACAAAAATGAGTGATTATGAAAACTTTGTGGATATGGCGTCTGATTGGGCTCCACTGTCCAGTCCTAGCACAATTTTGGATCAAAATGATAATGGTCTAAATCCGATCAGCGAGACCTTCCCTCAAACCAACCTATCGACTGATCCTCAGTCTGAACAAAGATCTGGTGGTCTCCATGACAGAATGGCTGCAAAATTAGGATTTGATATTCCACTTCTCGAGATATAGAGCATCAATTCATTTGCTAATTCTTTCAGCAACCCAGTTCTTGTTCCTTCTCCTATCCTCGTAATATCTCCAGGATTCAGTCTCTCTCCATTGTTGGAATCGCCAAATATGTTCTCTATCTCTTCTTCACATGTAAGTAATAATAACTTTTATAATTTTAAGATTGATCTCTTATACGTGATATATATTTTAATATATGATAAAACTAACTGTTTATTGTATTTGTATAACATATTTTTCAGATTATTTCTCCGTGTCCAATCCCTAATGACGCGCCTCCGGAGACAGTGGAAAGTTTGGTGACGCCCATGCAGCGATGATGATAATTAAAAACAATCTTCCTCATCAGCCTATGGACGTTGATATGGCTCCACAAGGAAGTAATAGAGTTTTTAGTGTCTCGAGTTTTCTTCCAGTTTCGATTTTCAGAATATTTTGTTTTTTACATGTAAAACAGGCTCTCATGATATTCCAACGAAAGAGTTTGTTTATATCACATCTCAAGAATCTAGTGCTGATGCCATTGGTGCTCCTATAGTCCCCTCTTTTGATCCTGAAGTTTTTCTGAAAACAATGTTATGAACCTAATCTCCCTTGAAAATGGTAGTGAAGAGGATGACAGGAAAAGAGAATACAACCAAGAGGAAGACAAATTCGAAAATCACAACATTGTTGTTGAACCTTCATCTCGAAAGAGAAGGTTCCAAGTTAACATTGAATAATCAATATATAATAATAATAAACTTAACATCTTAATTAAATAGGATAATTGATATATTTAATAATAAAATTGACATGCATTACATAATTCTCTCGCAGGAAAACTGTAGTATCAAACATGGGAGTCACAAGCCAGAACAAGACCCAAAAGGTCATAATTCAGGTGGAAAGCGAAGAAGACCATCCTGATGATGGTTTGCATTGGAGAAAATATGGTAAAAAAGTTGTCAGAGGGAATGCAAATCCAAGGTTATATATTTCTTTCACAAGCATATTATTCAGGCGTTTTGGCAAAAAAAATATATATATTTATTTTGGTGTAAATGGTAATTTCAGGGGCTACTACAAGTGCACGTACATTGGGTGTAAGGTGAAGAAACATGTGGAGAGAAGGAGAGACAGTGTGAAGTTAGTGGTGGCTACATACAATGGGATACACGAGCAAGATCCACCAGTTGAATGCATAAGATAATACGGTACAAAGAATCAATCCTGTTCATTAGTGTCTCAAAATCCTAGCAATCAAACTCTTGGGGTTAGGTATGCCGCCTTCTTCCTTTTTGGCGTATCAGGTTTTCTCTTCTTCTTTAGATCCACAAACCAATAAGGATCGTAGCAATAGAACACCTCAGTTGGGAAAAACGCCTTATTCCTCTCCGACTTCTTAGCTTTTCCCTTCTCCCTTGGCCCCACAACTGGATTATAACGCCCCAACCGCCCACAGCTAATGGGCCACCCACGCCCGCTCTCTCGGCCCGTGGGCCCCATCCCGTTACAATGGTCAGTGTGTTAATTTTCCAAGGCTCGAAATCATTGTCTACTGTCCCTGCAATCACCACATGACCTTTCCCCGTGTTTTGGCCTCACTCACACGGTATCGCGAATCACTTCCCGATAGGTCACCCATCCTTTCACTACTCCGGCTAATGGGCCACCCACGCCCGCTCTCTCGGCCCATGGGCCCATCCCGTTCCAAAGGTCGGTGCTTTATTTTTTTTCTGAGGCTCGAAATCATTGTTTACTATCCCTGCAATCACCACTTGACCTTTCCCCGTGTTTTGGCCTCACTCACACGGTATCGCGAATCACTTCCCGATAGTTCACCCATCCTTTCACTACTCCAGCATAAGCACACTTAACCCTGGAGTTCTAAACGGATGTGTGACGGAAAAGGTAAGTCAACTTTGGTGACATAGGTAGCCAAATCAATTCTCTTAAGCTTTTTTCACATATCACAACTCGGGATGTTACATGGATATGATGCAATAATATATGGATGGACTCTCTAAGATTTTAAATTTACCAATAACCAGAATCATCGGTTTATGAACCGGGATGATGAAACGAAAATTGATCGTTTGATATCTGAAGGTAAAGAGTTATACAAGGCGATAAGGGAACGGCTAGCTCTCTTTTTGGTATCAACCTAGATGGAAAACCTTAACCAAACAATAAAACAAAGATGTAAACCCTTTTCTATATCCTTATCTTATAGTAATAATCAATAACTAGATCGTGACCCGCGCACCTGCTCGGGTGTTTGCTTAATTTATAGAATCATTATAAACTCATAAACCATCGGTATTTACTTTGTTTTAGAAATTGTGGTCAACGTTGTTTGGTAATATCGTATTGAATATAATAGGAATGGGGTTCGGTTTTCAGTTTATTTCTGGTTCGGTTTTTTTTTGGTTTTTGGTTCTACCGATATAGGAACTGTTCGATTATTATGAAATTTTGGTCGGGTCCGGTTCAGTTCAGTTCTTGCGATTTAGTTTTGGGTAACAATGATAAAAACCAACTAATATCAGATAAATATTTGTTCCAATTCGGTTACGGTTTGGTTACAATATTTTTGGTTAATTTTGGATAATTCATGGTAAAAACAGATCATGGGGTTTTCGGATATAAATCAAATACTTGAGATAAATTTTAGTATTTTGGATAAAAACTATCCGAGTACTTGGGTCTTTAGGATAATTTTAATAATTTCAAATACTTTAGATTTAGAATTTTCGAGTATTAAATTATTTGAAATGTAATAAGTTTTTATGTGAAATTTATGTTATTAATGTACAAATTATAAATATTTTCTGTATTTAGTTATTGAAGATAATATAAATGGACTATTTATTTTGTAAAACCAACATTGATCTATTTTTGGTAAGAAATAGTAAATGTTAAAAATGGTTTTAATTTAATTTAGTTAAATTCAATACAAATAGGATATGGTCTTTATAAAATAATAAAAACAAATACAAATAACTTCAATGTGTTATAAATCAAGTGATGGACGACCCATAACCTGGCCCGACCAGAACCAGCCGACCGGCCCATTGGAGAGAGAGAGTCGGCCAATTTCTTTTTTCCTTTAGTCTTTGTGTTTTCCTTTTCCTAGTTAGATTAGGAATTGCTATATTTCCATTTATCTTATGACGGTCTATTTGTAAATCTTATATAAAGGAACCTCTATGATCGATTTGATAATAAGATTAACACATTCTCTTTACTACTTTCACAACATGTTATCAGCATGATTTATTCTCTAAATCCCTAAGCTAAGTCCAAAAATAATAAAACCTAAAACCCTAGCCGACGAACCCTAACCCTAATCCTAATCAAGATCTCTTCTTGATCAAAACCTATTAACGATCTCGACCAGCAAGAAATCAGCACACGGCATCAGCTCGATCCCATCCGACTACCTAAGCTCAGCCGACTGCAACCCGATAGCATCCAGCTCGCGATCCGATAGCGACCAGCTCGCGATTTCTCCAGGCCGCGTTCCAGCTCGTTCCAGACTGCGTTACAGGTCGAGGTTCTCCCATTCTCGGTGGTCCGATTAAACCCGACTTGAAGAGAGGTAATATTGAAACCTTAAAAGAGAACCTATATTGAATCCGGTTACTTGATAAGGATTTGAACCTTAAAATTGATAAACCCTAATCTAGGATAATAGATAAAACCCTAATCAATAAGGAACTAGGTTTTGGATTAGATTGATTGCTCATTAGGTTGATAGTTCAATGGTTGCTAAGTTGCTAGAAGCATAATTTCCTTTTTCCTAAATCGAGATTGACTTGATCAATTAAAATCAAAACCCGAATCGGTTTTGAATCTCAAAACCTATGATCCAATGATCATATTGTGTGCTTTAAATCTCCCTTGATCTATGATCAAATCAAAACCCTTAAAACATCAAACCCTAAACCGCATGGATGCAAGCCGCATGCCATGCAGGATTCAAAACCCTAAGTTGAATCTGTTTGATTGTTTTTAGTGATCTGATTTGCTAAGTTTGAATTGATTATTTGATCCTATAGAACCGTTTGCTAAGAGGATGAAATTCAAAATCAATTGATTGCTTGAATGCTTGAATGAAACCGATTGCTAAGATGATTGTTCTCACCCTGATTAGATCATTCTCACTTGTTCACATTAATTGCATCGATCACATCTTGTTTCTGACTGTGAGGTTTGTTGCATCATCCATAACCGAATTGAACATTGTCTTGACTGCAATTGCACTTAGAAAACTCTTATGCTAGGTTGATAAAAAACATGTTTGGCCAAGAGGCTTCATTGCATATTTGCTTGGCTTATATTGATTGCATATAGAAACCGTTTGATATAGGATGTTCATACTCTTGGCCGTATGGCTTGTTAGCATATCATGCATAATCGTTTGAACTTACAGTCTTGTATGAACATGAACACTTCTGAATTCTAAAATCTATAATCTTATGATTTCAGATTTCGAAATCAATAACTCGGAATATGATGCCCTAAATCTCTCTGGAGATAATTAACTTCAATTGGCGCTTGATACCAAGATCATCCTAAAATCTAAAGGGCTCGGTGAAAGTATCATCGAGGACAATAATGTCAGCGAGAAAGATCGAAACAGAGCCATCGTAATAATTCGCCATCATTTGGTGGAGAGTCTCAAAGATCAATACCTGACGATTGAAAATCCTCTAGACTTTTGGACAGAGCTGAAAAGCAGATATGATCACCAAAGAACGATGATCTTACCAAATGCTCTATACGATTGGAGGAATCTCAGGATCCATGACTATAAGTCTGTGGACGAATATAATTCAGCAGTGTTTAAGATTGTTTCGAAATTAAAACTGTGTGGTGAGACCATTTCGGATAAGGATATGCCTGAGAAAACCTTTTCCACTTTCCACACAAGCAATGTGTTGTTACAAAAACAGTACCGTGAGAAAGGCTTCACGACTTATGCTAATCTTATCTCTTGTATGTTGCTTGCTGAGCAAAACAACGAGTTGTTGATGAGAAATAGTAAGATGAGACCTCCAGGATCTACACCATTACCTGAATCACATGCAGCCACTGAAGCCAAGAAAGAGACTAATCACGTCCAATCTAATGGCTAAAACAGCCGTGGTCGTGGAAAATGGCATGGACGTGGCCGCGGTCGAGGTTCGTTTGGCCGCGGGCGAGGAAACTTGTATGGTGGTTGAGACCATAGCCGAGATCGTGGCCAAGTCAACTCGTTTGGCCGAGGTCATGGTCGAGGCCGAGGAACTTCTTTCAAACCTCCACAATCGAAATCAGTGTGCCATAGGTGTAGAATGAGTAATCATTGAGTAAAGACTTGTACGACTCCCAAACATCTAATCGACCTCTATCAAGAGAGTTTGAAGGGGAAGAATCCTGAAGCCCACATGATAATCCAAGATGGTGAAAAAGACTTTGATCATGAAAAGGATAATCTCATGGAATATGAAACTTCAAATTGTCTTAATGAATGAAGATTGATTTCGACATTTGTGTGTTCTTTGCTTGTTCTTTGCTTTGATATTTGATTTGGTGTTTTCATTTCTATGTTGTCATTTCTTTAAACTTATTTTTTTAAAGCTTAATAATAAATGAATGATGAATATATGAAGTCTCTAAGTATCATCCTATGAATCTTGTTTTAGAAATGGCCGATAACAAGGATTTATTCGTAGTGGACAGTGGGTCAAGCCACACGATCTTAAGAGACAAAAGATACTTCATAAACCTAACCCTTAAAAATGCCAACATTTCGGGTATAGCTAGTCTCATAGAGGGTCACGGCCAGACTAAAATCAAGTTGCCTATGGGTTTGTATCTAGAAATATCTGATGCCTTGTATTCACCCATCTCTAAAAGAATTCTATTAAGATTTAAAGACATTCGAATGAATGGCTACCATTTTGAGACTAAGAGCGAAGGAAACAAAGAGTTCCTTCAGATCATTGAGATCGCCCAAGTCCATAAGAAAGTCTTAGAATCCATACCCACACTATCTACTGGTTTTTACCATGCTAAAGTCAGTATGATCGAGGCCAATGCCACATTTAATAAAACAGCCATCGAAAATTTCACTCTATGCACGACCGGCTTGGCCATCCCAGTTCGACCATGATGCGTAAACTGATCTCAAACACCAGTGGCCATAGACTTAAAGAAAAACGAATCATCCCTAAACATTATACATGTGTGGCATGTTCACAAGGGAAACTAATCGTTAGGCCATCACCAGTTAAGGTGACAAAGGAAGCAATAAACTTTCTGGAAAGAATACAAGGAGACATTTGTGGACCAATTCACCCAACTTGTGGGACATTTCGATATTTCATGGTCCTCATTGATGCATCGACCAGATGGTCTCATGTTTGTCTCTTATCGACCCGCTACTTGGCATTTCCAAGATTGCTTGCTCAGATAATTCGATTACGAGCTCATTTTCCAGATTTTCCTTTGAAGACTATACGTCTTGATAATGCTGGTGAATTCACTTCTCAAGCGTTTAATGATTATTGTATGTCCATGGGGGTAACTGTGGAACACTCCGTGGTACACGTACATATACAGAACGGCTTAGCCAAATCATTTATAAAACGCATACAACTCATAGGTCGACCATTACTCATGAGGTCGAGACTTCCGGTTTCAGCATGGGGACATGCCGTCCTTCATGCAGCCGAGCTTATACGCATCATGCCATCTAGTGAAGACAAATATTCCCCATCACAATTACTTACGGGTCGTGAGCCAGACATCTCCCATCTCAAAACGTTTGGATGTTCCGTTTATGTTCCAATTTGCTCCACCACAGAGAACAAAGATGGGACCTCAAATGAGGATGGGGATATATGTTGGATTTGATTCCCCACGATTATAAAATACCTTGAGCCAACTACGGGTGATTTATTTAAGGCCAGGTATGCGGATTGTCATTTCAATGAATCCGAACTTCCAACATTTGGGGGAAATCAAAAGCTGGTAAAAGAACTTTTATGGAATCAAACATCCTTAACATGGCAAGATCCTCGGACTCAAGTGTGTGATCTTGAAGTCCAGAAAATAATACATTTACAAAAGCTAGCTAATCAATTGCCAGATTCCTTTGCTGGCCAGAATAGAGTGACTAAGTCACATATACAAGCTGCTAATGCACCAATTAAAATTGATGTTCAAGAGGGACACAATCAAGTTCCTACAGAGTCTAGACAACGTTTGAAACGTGGTATAACAATTGGTTCCAAAGATAAGCAACCTCGGAAAAAGGAAGGTGCACAAACCGAGGTTGGAACCCCAGACATGGACGCGGCCGATCTTACCCGAGATGTGGCTTCACCCGACCCAAAATCCTTAGACATGGTCGATGGTCGAGACGTACCAAACAATGATGCTCGGGACACCTTGCTTCATGGTACTGACGGTCTAGACAATAATGAGATCTTAATAAATTATGTCTTGTCTGGAATACAATAAATAGAAAAGATGTCGACATCAATGATATATTTACATAAAAAGTAGCACTTGAACTTATGGATAATGAGGTTCATGAACCCACGTCTATATATGAATGCATGAAAAGATAATATTGGCTTAAGTGGAAAGAAACCATAAACGTGGAGTTAAATTCATTAAAGAAAAGAGGTGTTTTCAGTCCTATAATCCGAACACCATATGATGTGAGACCAGTTGGACAAAAATGGGTCTTTGTGAGGAAAAGAAATGAACATGGTGAGGTCGTGAGATATAAGGCACGACTCATTGCACAAGGATTCTCATAGAGACCAGGAATCGATTATGAGGAAATATATTTCCCTGTGGTAGATGCAACTACTTTTAGATTCCTGATAAGTCTGGCCATAAGAGAAAACTTAGACTTGCGGTTGACGAATGTTGTAACCGCATATTTATATGGTCCACTGGATAATGACATCTATATGAAAGTCCCAGAGGGTATTGAATTGAAAAACAAAGAGAGCTCTCGGGAACAACACTGCATAAAGTTGAATAAATCACTATATGGACTGAAACAATCTGGCCGGATGTGGTACAATAGACTAAGTGAGTACCTAGTGAAAGAATGATATAGAAATGATCCGATCAGTCCATGTATATTCATAAAGAAATTCAAAAATAAGGGCTTTGTGATTATAGCAGTGTATATTGATGATTTAAATATCATAGGAACCTCTGGAGAGATTTCCCAAATAGTTGAATATCTTAAGGAAGAATTTGAAATGAAAGATCTTGGAAAAACTAAGTTCTGTTTGTGATTACAACTTGAGTACATAAATGATGGAATCCTTATGCATCAAATAGCATATAAAGAAAAGGTACTCAAGAGATTTAATATGGCCGAGTCTCACCCATTATCTAGCCTCATGTTCGTGAGGTCCCTCGGCCTGGACACTGACCCATTTCGTCCCAAGATGGACGATGAGGATGTCCTTGGTCCCGAAATGCCATATCTCAGTGCCATAGGAGCATTAATGTATTTGGCAACTCACACACGGCCTGATATATGCTTTTCCGTGAACTTATTATCTAGGTTTAGCTCTTGTCCGACCAAAAGGCACTGGGACGGGATTAAACATGTTCTTTGTTACCTACAAGGAACGAAATATTTGGGTCTGTTTTATACTAACCAAAACAAAGAAGGTTTAGTTGGTTTTGCTGATGCAGGTTACCTATCTGATCCGCACAATGCTCTTTCACAGAAAGGCTATGTTTTCACACATGGAGGTACGGCCATATCATGGCGTTCCATGAAACAGACGATCGCGGCCACATCATCCAACCATTTGGAAATCTTGGCTATTCATGAAGCCAGCCGCGAGTGTGTCTGGTTGAGGTCGATGACTCAACATGTACGAGCTGATTGTGGGATGTCCAAAAACAAGGAACCAACCGTGATGTATGAGGACAATGCAGCATGCATTGCTCATCTCAAGGATGGCTACATCAAAGGAGACATAACGAAGGACATTTTTCCCAAGTTCTTCTTCACCCACGAGTTGCAGAAAGCCGGAGAGGTCCAAGTGGTTCAAGTACGTTCCAGTGACAATTCAGTCGACATGTTCACTAAAGCATTACCGACCTCGACGTTGAAGAAGCTCATACATCAGATTGGGATGCGTTGACTGAGAGACATTGAGTGATGCATTCATCAGGGGGAGTGATATGGTTGTACTCTTTTTCCTTCACCATGGTTTTGTCCCACTAGGTTTTTCCAGGTAAAGGTTTTAATGAGGCAACATGTAGCATATCATAAACCCTGAACGGTTATGGCGTCCAAGGGGGAGTGTTATAAATCAAGTGATGGACGGCCCATAACTTGGCCCGACCAGAACCAGCCCACCGGCCCATTGGAGAGAGAGAGAGAGTCGGCCAGTTTCCTTTTTCCTTTAGTCTTTGTGTTTTCCTTTTCCTATTTGGATTATGAATTGCTATATTTCCATTTATATTATGACGGTCTATTTGTAACTCCTATATAAAGGAATCTCTATGATCGTTTTGATAATAAGATTAACACATTCTCTTTACTACTGTCACAACACAATGGGCCAATATAACATGAATATGATTAAAGTTGACCATTACAAAAAAAAAATTAAAAAAATCCCAAATGTAAACTAAGATTTTTTTTTCCGGGGAAAAAAGTAGTTTTTTCAAACCTAACTAATTACATCCCACGTTGCTCTCTCTCTCTCGGCAAGAAAATTTTATCTTCTCACCTAACTCTCAAAGAAATCACTTCGTCAAAATCTTCATTGTAAGAGATCTTATGTGTTTCTCAGAAGAGGTTAAAGTTTAAGATAGAAGGTTAGATTTTCTTTCTCCTCTGTTATTTCCTATTACTGTCGTGTTCTTAAAAGATTTGTGTGGATTCAATTTTTTTGTAACGGAAGGTACTCTGTAAATAAATTGTAGATCGGCCAAATCTGATCGATCGAGACTTGAAAATCACCAAATCATATTCTATATGTGATAAAGATAAGAAGACTTGGCTCGGACATGCAACGTTTTCTAAGAAGATTAATGGAATATCAAGTTAAATATTTGACTTCCAGCAGAGTTATTGAAACTCACCGCATAACATACTTGTTTCATAGGAGAAGATGAACATAGAACATCTAAGAAGATTACAGATAGTTGCAGTCGACATGCAAAGATAAGTTTTTTTCTTAAAACATGAATTACTTATATGTGGCTTCATATATCTTAACTTGAAATCGATAAATCTTGATGGTGATTACAATTGACTTTAATTTTAATTTCGTGTTGTTTGCCAAAATAGAATGTCAATTCGCTTTTAAAATTGTTCAATTTTTTTTAAATCTCAGATCATGATAGTGAACATAGAAAGAATATTTGGGTAATAATCAAGCTCTAGTCTCATGTGTTTTAAATTACAGATTGAGTACCATGTTCTATTGTGTAAGAACGCTTACATTTTTTGCCACATAGTTGATGTGTCAAGTATGTTTGATTGTTACATATGTGCTTTCAATGGAAAGGCTTTGTCTTCTCAGTTTAGAACATATATTCTTTCTGATTGTTACACATATTATCTTACGGAGGCGACTGTATGATTTTTACACAAGTTGAACAATAGATGTAGAATATGCTCTTAATAGGGTATATTGCTTGATGAGTTACACATTCTCTCTTACGTATGCTATATAGTGTATTATTTTTACAAAATAAATAACTATATTGTATCTGAGATTAAATTTCTTTTAGATATTTTGACTTGGGGTTATTTTGTGGCGTTAGAGACAATATAGTAATTGACTTCCACTATTTATTTAAATGGCTATATATACGCAACATTCTCATGTTCAGCAATTAGTCTTATTCATTCACTATTGGTTTGTATGCTTTAAGGTTATGGACATGATGTGCCAATGATAATGAACAGAAGGTAATGAAAAACAAAAGGAGATTGGGATTCGTCAATCATTTACTGGTTTGGTAAGAACGCACATCACATTTACGAAAAGTCAGGACAACATCAAGGTTAGTACTATATTGTCTTTCCTTTACGCCATGTTTCATATTAAGCGATGATTAGTTCATTAGAAGAAAGTTTCTTGTTTAGCTTATGACTGTTTATTGGATGTAATTGGTACACAAATTGAATCAACTTATCTAGTCTATAAAACACATGCATTATTGTAGGCATTAAGTAGAGCGTGAAAAATTTCAATGTTGCTAAAACCAAAAAAACACTCTTTAATATTCGTGAAAGTAGAATCCACATCCTTATCAAATATAATCTCGGACTAACATCATTGTTCATTTCTTAAATACAACCATTATTAAAGAATACGTAGTTATAATTATTTTGAAACCAATTAGTTTGTTAGAATTGAATAATAATTTCTTTCTATATATTTGATAATATTCTTCTAAAATTGTAATATAGATGTAAACTTATATTATATAACTTTTGGTTGAACGGACCTGAAGATATCAAATGAAGTTATTTTCAAACGACAGTTGCCTCCATATGTTAGTTCTCGGCCTGATTACAAAATTTATCAAAAAAATGGTTAGAAAATATTGTTAAGTTGAATGGTAGAATAACGTGAAAAAATATAGGTGGTTTATGATTGTATGATGTTAGTTTATGGTTTGGATTGTTTAGGATTTTACTTGCCCACAATAATTTATTCTTGAATAAACAGTGGTAATTATTACAAAAACTAATTAATGTATAGCCGAAAAATGATCACATTCATGATGTAATTATTTCATGAAACCAAATAGTATACATTGAAAAGGAAACAGAACTTAAGAATAAAAATCCAGAAGTAAAAACACCAGAAAAAAAATCGAAAACACCAGCAAATCAAACTGCAAATGGTGCATTTCTTAAATACAACCATTATTACAAAATAAGTAGTTATAATTATTTTAAAACCAATTATGCTTCTAAAATTGTAATATATATGTGAAATTTTTTTATATAACTTTAGGTTGAACAGATCTGAATATATCGAGTGAAGTTATACAGTGGAATTATACTTCATCATTTTCAGACGACAGATGCCTCCACAGGTTAGTTCTCTACTTGATTACAAACTTGATCAAAAAATGGCTAGAAATTTCTGTTAAGTTGAATGGTAGAATAGCATGCAAAAATATAGGTTTTTTAGGATTGTATGTTGTTAGTTTGTCATTTGGATTTTTTAGGATTGTGCTTGCTCACAATAATTTATTCTTGTGTAAACAGTGGTAACTATTACGAAAACTAATTAATGTATAGCCGAAAAATGATCGCATTCATGATGCAATTATTTCATGAAACCAAATAGTATAAATTAAAAATGAAACAGAATTTAAGAATAAAAATCCAGAAGTAAAAACACAAGAAAATAAATCAAAAAAAAAAAAAATACCAACAAATCAAACTGCAAACAGTTCAATCATGTAGTCTCTAATTGACCTTATTTGTTTCCAACTTCACTGCCTTAGTGCACATCTTCTTAGAAGTAGACGTAATGCCTTTCAGATCCGTATCTTCTTCCTTGCATTTGATAGTAGGGGTTGAAAATCCTTCTGATTCATTCTGAGAGTGAATTCCTATTAGTATACACTCTTTCACATTGGCACAGAAAGCTTGATTAGTAAATAATAATCACTAACCTCCCCATTGGAAAGAGTGGAAGAATTGGTCTCTATCTAAGAAACTGGTTCAAACTGACACTCAATTTTATGATATTATTACCATTCTAGACTTCGTAAACAAAGAAAGTGTCTGATTCATTATCCACATTGTCTGAGCTAATTGAAAGACGAAAACAAAATGACTTTCCAACTAAACTTCGGATAGGCATGGGGATTATTTCTGGATCTTCTATCTGTAATTATTCAAAAAAAAAGATAATTTACATCATAAAAATAAACTCATTTGATTATAACTAAAAAAGACTTACCTCATCATATGAACCATCCCAAAGTTCAACAGCAATATTCCCAATTATGGTTTTGGCAACAGTGTCAAGCATCATCAATATGCATGTGTCACAGTCATCTTCCATTAATAAGTGCAGCTTGTACTTGATTGTAAGTGGTGTCACTGCTAAGAAAAAATCAAATATTCATAAAAACACATGCGTGGACACTTACTTTAGTTCTACTTTAGTGACATTTTCATGACATTTCTTGCAACGCCAGAGAGGTTTCTCCAAAGTAGTGTTATTCCTACGAATCCTAGTGACACGTTTACTACAGTCCTTACATCCAAAGTAGAACCAACCCTAGTCTTTGTCAGTTGATTCAGTTGAACATATCATTTTGCAACTCTGAATCTGCAATACATGGCCACATTATCAACAAAATGTTTGGGTTAGTGAGATATTAGAAAAGAAAATGTAACCTGAATTTCCAAATTTCCACCAAAATCTCATAGATGGATCTGAATTTGATATCTTTCCAATCTTGTTGTTGTTCCTTGATCAAAGTTTTATCATTATTTTGGTCAATAATAGCAAGAGGATGATCATTTTGTAGCAGTCTAAAAACAAAATTTGTTTTATCAATAACGAAGAAAGTGAAAATTTATTTGATTCCTCTAATTATTTCTTTATAGTGTACACTTGATTTTGCCTAAAGTCTACCGCTTCCTTCATCTCTGGGTTGAGAGTAACAACTGAAGCGTCAAATGAATTTGTGATTTGTATGTCACCTATTTTTTCAACCATAGTTAATTTCATGTACACTTTGGTGAACACAAATATATTAATCACTAGGGTCGGTCCGCGCTACGCGCGGATTATATATTTTGTTTTTTATATATCTTATTTATATTATGTGTTTGTTTGTTACTTTTTTATATGTTATTTAATATCTATTATTATAAAGAAGAGTTTCTCTCATTCTAAGAGTGCCACCTCATCAATTCGTTCAACCACATCTTGACATCTGTCCATTTTTTTACAAAAAGCTATGTTTCCTTAAGGAAATCAACAATACATATGAGCTACGTTTGTTTGTGGGCTTTTGGCTTGGCACAAGAAATCCAGCCCGATAGCAATCAACCCTAATTCTATTTTCTAAGCATCCAACTGAAAATTAAGGTTCATCTCCAGTCTTTGTTCTCCGCCATTAGATTTTGAGTTGATGTAGTCAAGGTGATGAATCTGTTCGCAGGGTTTAGATCGTGTCGTCTGATCTACTTTTTCATCAGGTGAAACGCTCTCAATTACATATTCGTCGCATTAACCTCTTCTTAACTCCATTAACCATGATCTGGCCTTGAATGTGAACTTCTCTTCTACAAGGCGGTGTATCCGCGAGTATAAAAAGGTGAGCATTCCTCCTCTCAAAACCATTTTCTAAATCTTTAGAACTAGCGGAGAAAACTTATTGTCTGAGAAATGGCTAACTCCAAAGTTTTTCTCTCCGATTTGAAGTCCAGTAGATGTTCTTCCATGGTTGAGGTTAGATTGCTGCGATTTGGGAGGCGAAGAATGTCGGGCGCAGTAGGGAACTCATAGGGATTGATATGCTCTTAATGGAGTCAAAGGTAAGCCAGTTCTTAAACTCTTGATAATAGTGACGTCAAATTATTCCTAATAACACTTGAAACTTCTATTTAGTAGCGTTTGATTGGTGTTTAACAAATGGTAGATTTTGTTTGTCTTTATGTCTTTCTCTTTCCTCTCCCCAAGATCGTTTGATAAACACTTCAGATCGCTTTCGATCGTTTTAGTTTTATCTACAGTTGGCACAAACCACATGGTGGTGGAAGATCTTTGCTGCCGACGTTCATTGTAAAGCGGGCTTTGTCGCAAGGCTATGGCAAAGATTCTCTATGAGGAGATGAGTAAGAGAGTTCTTACTTTTCTTTGAAGAAATTGATCGACAATTTCTCCATTAGCGCCAGTGAACATGAAGAGGCTTCGTGGTGTTTGGTTTACTCGCCTGCGGCATGAGGAAATTCAATTCTTCAGCACCCTTTAATGGAAACACTGACTCACTCCATCTTCGTCTCATTGGGATGACATCGCCACCGTGGTACAGGCTTTTTTATTGTTGATGTGGTAACCTCAGTCTTTCTGCACATTCAAACACATGTTATTGACAATCAAATTTTGATGCAGTCTTTCTCTCAGTATCAAGAGCTTATGGAACACTTGATATTTGTTCTCAACCGTAGTTCTTTAGTTTATGGTGATTCACTTAAGGAAGATGATACAAGCTCTTCTTCTGAAACTCATGTAGAAGATGATATTCTTCTAACTGTTGTTTTTTTTCTCTCGCTGCCTTTATTGTACGTTTCTCAAACCATCCACTTTACCTTTGTCTACATAATTCATTTTGGTGGCTAACATGCTAACTTAACCACAGATGGCGGGAAAATTGCAAAAGGCTGTGAGAAAAGTTACTCTTGCTCTATCTCCTTGAAACAAACATTTGAATAGTGGTTGCCTCTAGCTCAAGCCTCAGGAGAATGGGAAGCCATTTTGAAAAATCCATAATCAATCCTATCACAGCTATCATATTCTTCGAGAATGGTTGGTTATAACTTAGGTCCACAGTGATGACCCAAACAAATGATTGGATTAAGGGTTTCTTTGTGACTCTTTACGTGAGAGGAGATAAAGGTCAAAACACAATGTCTATTGTCGTGATGTGTTTTTGTTGTGCTCAGGGGTGCACTGTCGTGAGAGGTTCAGGAAGCCAACGACATATAATAACCTAAGGACTTACATGGCTCCAAGAATTCAGGATCTGGTTTCTGAGTCGACTAATGAACCATAGCATGTTAAACCATCGATCTCACAACCTACCAAACCATACTGCTCAAGAAGAAAACTCATATAAAGCTGTTGTGGATTTACAAATTTGTAGATGAATCTCTATGTCTGTAGATGCTTCGAAAAGCCATTGCTCTTTGGCAAGACTAAGAAACATCAATGTTTCGGTCAATTTCTTTTTTTTGTTTTTTTCCATGCTGTGTCAAAAATATAGAATTAAAAAAAAGTCATTGTCTTTTCACGGTTTTAATTTATATAGATCATATTATTTTCATCAATCAAAAGGAAAAACACAGAAACAAATGAATTCAGTCAGTAATATTTACTTCAAAAATTTCGATCAATCATTTTGATAACATAGTTAACTTCATTTTTATAATATGTATATATATAAGAACACATAAAAATATCTAATAAACAAAATAAATATTTTTTTAATAATAAAATACAATCAGTATGTAATAATTTAATTATGTGCAGTAAAAATGTTGTCAGGATTATATTTTATAATTAATCAGTAATATGTACTTCAAAAATTATAATCAAAATACTGGGCAACTTCATTTTCATATATATAAGATTCTAACAAACATGTATACGTATAAACAGTGATGATAGTTTTATATTATCTATCTATCTGTCTTAAAATAGTTTTAGTTATAATGAATAAATTATTTCTTTATATCGTGTTAATCATTATTTTTAAAATAAAGTGTGTAAAGAAAAAAAAATTAATACATGAAACAAATGTATAATGAAGAGAGAAAATAACTTTACTCTACTTACTCTAATTGCAATTAAAAAAAATTATGTGAGTTATTGGTATAGTTAAACTACAAGTGTTTGATTATATGTCTCCAGCATTTGTTTGAGTAAATTTCAGGAGTTTGTTTATTGTCTTGATAATATTTGCTCTGGATTCTTCTGTCTCAAGTTAATGTTATTCAAGTTTATTCCTTGATAACTGAATTGCTATTTTCAAAGTATAAACGATAGTACATTGTTTCATCTATTTCAATTTCAAAAAATTGCTAGTGATATTAGTTTATGTAACATGTAGTTTAAAGGCCAACCTTCTATGAAAAAGAGCATTGATTATAACCTTTACGTTTGGTTCAGTTAGCCTACGAAGGCTCCTAAAATCAAAGACTATGTATTGGCCAAAGCTCCATGAGGTACAACTTTTCTCTCGGTGAAAGCTACAATGTCGGTTGCTAATCTTTCTTGTCTTCCATCTGCAGTTTCTTGTTTAGTTATGTTTGTGATTTGTATATACTTCTTTGTTTTGTCCATTAAAAATATTGTGTCTGTACCATTCAGAGAGAGATAGATAGAGAGAGAGAGAGAGAGAGAGAGAGAGAGAGAGAGAGAGAGAGAGAGAGAGAGAGAGAGAGAGAGAGAGAGAGAGAGAGAGAGAGAGAGAGAGAGAGAGAGAGAGAGAGAGAGAGAGAGAGAGAGAGAGAGAGAGACTGCTTTGGAAGAGAAAAAGCAAAGTGTGTTTTGGTGTGTTATCTTGATATTGTATTATTTTCTGTATTTTACTTTGTTATTCTAAGAGAGAAGACATAGGCTTGCAACCTTTGCTTGCTAGTGAAAATTGTGGGAGAAAGATCCCATTCGAGAGGCGACAGGTATCTAAGTGGGAACTAGTGATCAAAGTTTTTTTGTCCAGTTTTCATATCTAGATCTAAACTTTAACACTTTAACAATAGAAAAAGAGTTAGAGAGGTTAAGAGTTGAAAACCTCAACACTATGTTTCATTAAATTTAGTTATACTGGGTTTTTTTTGGTTGATAATAAACATTCATATTTGTAACTAGAAAAAAATTGGGTTCTATATTCCTAGAAAAACCAATATTAGGTAGATGTCTTCAAGAGCTGGGCATTTTATCCGTTAAATTTGATTTGATTCGTTATTTGCTTCGATTCAATCAGTAAAATCAGGATATCTTTAAGTCGTCGAAGCAAAACAAATACTAAAAGTTAATATCCGTTAGAAACGAATCAAACCACAAATACTAAAAATTTAGAGGCGGATATCCGATCCAACATTATAAAAATAGATGTATATCTACAAATAAATATAGATTTTATATGTATAATTTTATAAAATTGTTATATTAACATACTTTTATTAATTTTATTTAAAAGTTACTTATAAAGTCTTTATAAAAACTACAATTTTATGTTTATAATAAAATTTGATTAATTTTAGAAATACATGGAACATATTGTTTCATTAAATTTTATTTTTATTTTTATTTTATATCATGTTAAAATATTTTTTAAACAAATTTGTATAGTTTTTCTAAATTTACTTGTATGAAACAAAGTAGATGAGATACCCGTAAATATTCAAAAATATCCCAAAAAAATCCGGATATCCGTACTTCTCCGAAGCAAAATAAATCAGAAACTTAGATATCCGTAAAATACGAAGCAAATCACAAATACTGAAAATTATGGAGTTATTTGATCCGTGCCCACCGCTAATGTCTTCTCCTATTCCAAACACTGTTAGACTTTCCAAAATTCCATGTTACCCCTGTTAACGGGAAATCGGCCAATTTCTACGTCAACAGAGGCTAACGGTCCTGATTAGTACAAAAATGTATTACATGTGCGAACACATACATCAACTTGTAAGAAATTTAATTTTCATACATGAATTTTCAAAAATTGGTTTTAACATACATTGACTTAATTTCTGTTAGTCAAACGTTAAGTTGTTATTGACATGTAACATGAAATCGGCCAATTCATACATCAACATGGGCCAATGGTCCCGATCAATACATAAAATTTTTACCTGTGCGAAAACATACATCAACTAATACAAAATTTAAATTCAATACATGAACTTTCGAAATTTAGTTTTAACATGCATTGGCTTAATTTCCACTAATCTAACATTACCGAATATAAGTTGTTTGTCACGTGTTTATTAAGTAAGGGTTTTTATTGTATTATGTGGTAATTAAATCGTATTACGTGGTAAATGACTAAGAAAAATAAATCATTTGGGCCAAATAATTTTGTTTTCGTCTAATCCATTAGTTAGTTTTTTTCTATAACTTTTTGTTCTTTGACTGTTTCGATAAAAAAACTAACACATAGAAGACAACATAGTACAAAATCAAACAGAGAGCAACGAAAAAATGTCTAGCTTGTCCATTCTCGTTTCTCTCTGTTCAATTTTGTCATTTATTGTCTTCTCTGTGCTACGCTTTTTTGCCAAAAAAGTTAAAAATGAAAAATTAAAGAGAAAAGCTAACTAATGAGACGAGAACGAAATCGTTTGGCTTAAATGATTTATTTTCTCTGTTAATTACCATGTAATACAGTTCAGTTACCCATACAATACAATAAAAACCTTATTTATTCAACACGTAATATACTTTTTATATTTGGTAATATTTGACTAGTGGAAATTTGATCAATATATTAAAAAAAGATTTCGTAAGTTCATGTATTGTATTTAAATTTTGTATTAGTTTATGTATGTTTTTGCACAAGTGACTTGTTTATGCATTGATCGTGATCGTTGGTCATTATTGATGTAGAAATTGACCGATTTCATGTTACCTGTTAACGACAACTTAACATTTGACTAACGAAAATTATGTCAATGTATGTTAAAACCAAATTTTGAAAGTTCATGTATGGAAATTGAATTTTGTACTTGTTGATGTATGTTTTCGCACAGGTAACGTGTTTATGTACTGATCAGGACCGTTGGCTCCCATGTTAACCTAGACAATTTTTGTCAGCTTTACACATGACAAAAAGAAAATGAAAAAGAATATCAAAGAGCGAACATGTTCTTCACCCTTTCCGGAAGTCTTAAGACGTTTGGGCCTATCGCGAACTCAGCCCCAATATGATTGCAATATGATTGCCTCTTCTTCTGTTTCTTTATCTTTGGCCCAAGACTAAGCCCATTAGTGATTCTGTTGAAGGCCAAGCCCGGCATGATTATTTTTTCCAAGCTCAAGCTTAAGACGTTTGGGCCCATTAGTGATTCAGTTGAAGGTAGATCAAGTTTCATGTTTACTTTTGTCTTGAAACACTATTATTCTTTACCAGATTCCTTGTTTTTAATCTGAACTGCTTGCGCAACCTTCTGCAATCTTCTTACCTTCTGTAATTAAAACAAACTTTGAGTATTATTGCCAAAACTGACAAAAGTTATGAACATGTGTCCTCATCATTAAAAACATTAGATAAGCAAATTAAGTAATTGCATTTAAGCTATATCACCTAACTTCTTGTTCTCTCTGTTTAGTACTAACAGAAAATGGTACACACACATTACGTATCATATGATTAGTGATTAACACTATCCGATTAACCATAACCAAAGCTACTTTGCAACAACATAGACAATGATCAAAGACCAGAACATTCTTAAAAGACAATTTTCCATATTTTTTCCCATGTAAAATTACCAAATTAGCCTTACGCTATTTCCAAATCTCGACACATCGAACTTTGATTATATAAAAATTAATTACAGAGCAGACATCGGAACCAGACAGTGTCCCTCTTTCCTCGCCGATCTCTGTTCCCTCATCTCCGATCTCAATCAAAAAAACAAAACGCGTCTTTGTTCTCTCTTACACATTCGAAAGAAACATCCAAAGTCTCTGTCTTTACCGTGTTCAAATTCGCAATCTTTCGCCAACTTTTTTTTCCACGGTATTGATTCTTCTCTTTCGATTCGGTTGGATTTGAACGATACCCATCTCGTGATTCAATCTGATTAGTTCTGGGTTTGCGTCAAAATGTTGAATTTCCCTGGAAAATTACATCAACTCTAGAGATTGGATCATCTCTCTGTTCTTGCAGTTATTAGAAAGCTTCTTCTTTTGCATGATGGGTTTAAATAGAAAGTTAAGGAGCTAAGAGATAGATAGATAGAAGGATCGATGATGCTGTTGAATCATTGAGAGACAATGAGTAGTTTCACAAAGAGCACATCATTCAATAGAAGGGCATTGAGTTCTTTAGCTGTAGAAAGCCCTAGGAGCACCTCTTCAACTGCCTTCAATAGTCCCATTGGCTCAGCTTTCGCAAGCCCGAGAACATTCGGAGGAAGCCCACGTCCCTATACAAACCGGTTAAAAGAGATCTCCTACTTGTTTCAAGTGCTTATCGTCGCAGGAACACTTGTTTCGTTTCTTGTCATCATAGCTGGTGGTTACCTGTACGTTGTTCCTAGCCTTGGTTATAATGGTGCATTGCAGTTTAACAACAGCTCTGTTGTAACGGATGATAAGGAGTGTGACATATTCGATGGGAACTGGGTCGTTGATGATAGCTACCCGTTGTATAACGGGTCTGAATGTCCATTTGTAGAGAAAGGGTTTAACTGTTTAGGTAACGGGCGTGGACACGATGAGTATTTGAAGTGGAGGTGGAAGCCTAAGCATTGCAATGTTCCGAGGTTCCTAGTGAGTGATGTGTTGGAGAGGTTGAGAGGTAAAAGGATAGTTTTTGTGGGAGATTCTATGAGTAGAACGCAGTGGGAGTCTTTGATATGTATGTTGATGACGGGTTTGGATGATAAGAAGAGTGTTTATGAAGTCAATGGGAACAATATAACGAAGAGGATAAGGTTCTTGGGTGTGAGGTTTAGTTCTTTCAACTTTACAGTTGAGTTCTATAGATCGGTTTTCTTGGTTCAGCCTGGGAAGTTGTTGCGTTGGCACGCGCCAAAACGTGTTAAGTCTACTTTGAAGTTGGATGTTTTAGATGTGATTAACCATGAGTGGAGCTCTGCGGATTATCTTGTTTTCAATACTGGTCAATGGTGGGTGCCTGGGAAGCTTTTTGAAACGTAAGATTATCTTTAGAATGTTGTCTCTTGAAACACTTTAGAATGTTTCTAACTGTGTGTTTGGAACATCAGTGGTTGTTACTTTCAGGTTGGGAACTCACTGAGGCTAGGAATGTCGATTCCTGCAGCGTATAGAGTAGCGTTAGAGACATGGGCATCATGGATAGAGAATAAGATTGATCCAAACAAAACTCGTGTGTTGTTTCGAACATTTGAGCCATCTCATTGGAGGTACAAACAAACAGAAACTCCTTAGCTTTTACTCGTTCTTGTTCTGCCTTTTCTTAAGATTGAAGTTTGGTGTTGTTGTGTAGTGATCATAGATCATGTAATGTGACAAAGTATCCAACCCCGGATACTCAAGGAAGAGACAGAAGCATATTCTCTGAAATGATCAAAGAGGTAGTCAAGAACATGACGGTTCCTGTATCAGTTTTGGATGTAACTTCGATGTCAGCGTTTAGAAGTGATGGTCATGTGGGTTTGTGGAGCGATAACCCGTTGGTACCTGATTGTAGTCATTGGTGTCTGCCTGGAGTTCCTGATATCTGGAATGAAATCTTGCTCTTCTTCCTCTTTAGACAACAAGTAACTTTCTCTTTGCTTTGTTTTCTCTAACACAACAGCCTCTCTCTTATGTCTGAATGTTTATTTACTTATAATGCAGGTTCAGTGATATGGATTAATTGCAACATAACACGATAGAAAAAGATTAACGACCCTTGAAGAGTATATCTCTAGGAGCTAATTGCTCCTGTGTTCTTCTGGGACCTAAAGGCATGGGAGTCACAAAGTGATTCTTAAATTCATTCTTTTATTGTTTCTTCCACGTTCTTCTTTTATTGTATTTTCTCGATTCAAAGAGAGTGAGAGGTTCTATTTCAGAGCTGAATCAGTTTTGTTCCCCTGAAACTCTTCTGGTGTGATGAAATGATTTCATTATTATTATACGTCATCTAGAACATTTTTTTTTTGCTAATTTATAGGACATGGTTTTGAAAACCGGATCGGACCGGCCGTTCGAACCGGTCTGACCGTGACTCGCTGAAGAATCCAAGTCTAAAAAATCGGTAAAACCGTTGATCTGGATCAACTTTAAAATCCGATTCTACAAAAGTTAACATATAATTAATGTATTTTCAATTTTTATTAAAATTGAGTATAATATAATCAATGGTTGACTATTACTATTAATTGATATTTTATTTTTTATTTTATTTTTTAAGAAATAGTGAAAAAAATATTTTTTTAGCTTTCATATATTATTTTTTATTTTGACATATTCATATAATCTGAGACTTTAGTTGTAGAAATAAATAAATACGGTAATTCGAACAATACAATAGTTAGATTTATGCTTAATATTTATTTTTCTAGATATTAAAAAATAAAATAAAATATCTTAGATGTAGAACTACCTTTTATGTCTATATAATGTAAATATATAATTATATATATATATATATATATATATATATATATAATCTTTTAGAAAAAATATAAAACCCGGTTCGACTAGTTAAACTAATTCAACCAATTAACCAATAGTTATACCGAGTCGGTGTCTGGTCCGGTTTTCAAAACATTGCTATAAGAGCATCTATCTTTCCACTCCAAATTTTATTTTGAAATAAAAACATTTTTCAATCTCATTGCATTTTTCAGTCTAAGATAGAGTAAAAATAAATTTGGTTCAAAAATGGAATAATAATAATATTCATAAATTCAATTTTTACTATTTTATCTTGAATTTGTTTGAAATAAAACTCGGTTACATTTTCTCATTACTCCATTTACTTTAATGACGTTCTTCAAAACACATTACTTCTCATACAATTACAAGCAAAAAGTAAAAATAGAAACTTGACATGCTTATTTTAGAATTGAGACTTTTATATGATACACATATTCAATTTGAAAAACAAAAGATTAGTTTTCTTCTTAAGAGAAAGGAAACATTCAAGAAAAGTTAAACTGGAAGCGCGAATAGAAAATGGAAATTAAAAGTTGAAACTTTTACAGATTAAAAAAACTAATAATGACAAACGAGCAAGGCGTAGTGTTTGGATGTGTAAGAAAGGAAGAAAGAAACTACTTGTCTTTGCCGCCGCCAAACATACCCATCATGTCTTTGCCAGAACCCATCTGTTTCATGAGACTCTGCAGACCGCCCATGCCACCAAACTGCTTGAGCATCTGAGGTGGAAGGACCTTGCTCATGTGCTGCGCGTTCATGTTTCTCGAGAGTGCGCTCATGTCTCCATTCTTTGGGATCTTGAGCCCTTTCATCTTGCTCCACATCTTTGCTAGCCTCTTGTACTCTTCCAACATCTCCATCACTTCTCTTACCATCCTCCCTGACCCTCTCGCTATCCTCATCATCCTTGACTCGTTAAACATCTTCGGGTTCGAACTGTCCAGTTCTGCACCAGTTAAAAAACACCATCATCAGATATTACTTCTACCTCAATAAGATTATATTATTGTTCTCATCTCCACCTTCGTTTGTCATAGAATCCATCATTGTCATGTATCTCTTTATCTTCGCTTGGCTTTCTTTCTCATGTCCTTTCGGCATCATTTGAGCAGCAGCTCCAGGCAGCATTGAGAAAACCTACACACACCTCAGGGCTGTTACTATCATCATCTCAATCACCTCGTGCTCTTAAGCCTAATAACATGTTTACAAGAGTTTCTGACCTCACTAAGTGGGCCCATATTCAGTAAGTTCTGGAACTGGTCGTACATGATTCTCAACGTGAAGTTACCCTGAGAGAGCTTTTCCAGAAGTTCAGGGCTGTTGATCTTTAGGTACCACATCTTGTAGTTTATCCACGAATCCAGACCAATCACCCATTCCTGTTGTCAATAGAAGTTCCGGGTCAATAAACAGCCCATTGAGAGACTTTGATTACTTCTCACAATGCAATGCCATGAAAGTTACCTAAGAGACGGCTGACAAATGGTTTGACGTCAAACACTTCAAACTCATCCATATGCTCTCCGGTTCCGATGAATATCACAGGACTCTTTGTAGCTGCAACACTAAAAATATGCAAGCGGATCACATTCAATGGTCCAACTGGAAAAGCCCCCAAGATTTTCACACTAGACTTCATAGACGAGATTCAGTAGGTGAAAGATACTTACGCGCTAAGAGCACCACCACCCTTGGCATGACCGTCCATCTTAGTGATAATTACAGCTCCCACAGCAACACTTTGCTTGAATGCTTGAGCTTGGTCAAATGCAGCTTGACCAATACTGCTGTCCATGACAAATATAACTAGATCTGGTTTCTGCAAAATGAACAGGCCATGATCAGAGCATGAAATATCAACCAAGGAACAAACATAAGACTCCAAGACAACAGAAGATACCGTTGCTTCAGCAACTTGACGCATTTCTTCAAAGAGAGTAGCTTCTTGTTTATGGCGACCACTGGTGTCAACAATAATAAGATCACAGTTTTCTTTCTTAAACGTATCAACTCCCTCAACAGCAATTTTCACAGGATCAGATTCCGTGTAGCTGCAAAGAATCACAACCCAGCATTAGCAAATTCTGATACACAGTACGCCCTATAGAATAGTTTTGGTCCACAATACTTTCATCTCCCTCTTTTACTGTCACTGAAGTAAACCCAAAACTACAAAAAGCATAGTCGCAGTAATTTCAAATAGAAACAGAAGATCTCAACAAGCAAAAGGGCATTAATAAACTCCTAAATATAAGTATGACAAAAACTACTGGATGATGGAAAAACAAAAGATAACTTAGTCCCTTTCAGTGCAGATTGTTGCAGTTACAGTCCTAAACCAAACCTCGTGCCTAAATCAAACAATCTCATAAACTTTGTACCAAAAGAAGTTCCATCAAATTTTTGCAGACATTACTATTCTATTGGAAACACAAGCACCAAAGTTCTTACAAACTGATACTAAGATGGAAACCTTCATACCTTCCATAAAAGGGGATCCTAGCCTTGGTAGCATTCTGTTTCAGCTGATCGAAAGCACCAGCCCTGAAAGTATCGGCACACACAAGAGCTGGTTTGTAGCCTTTCTTCTGATGATAATAAGCATACTTGGTACACGTTGTGGTTTTACCAGCACCTAAACATTAATAGTCAAGTTGACATTACACAAACAATCTTACCTACACACTAAGAAAAAACAAACCCAATCTTACAAAGACCTCACCTTGTAATCCAACGAACATAACTACACTAGGTTTAGCCTTTTTGGGTGAAAATGCAGGCTTCCCTGGATCTAACATCTTACACAGTTCACTAAAGATAGCCTGATACAAAAGAACAATTCAAATAACGAATCAATCCAATTTCTAATCGAATCCCAATTTTGAAAAACCTGCTCAATGATCCGTCGCTTGTTGTGGCCAGCGGCTAGCTCCTCGAGGTTAACGATCTTCTTGATATTGTTCTGCATCTCCCTCACAAGAGGGAAAGAAACATCTGAATGGAGAAGGGCGCGAGTGATCTCTTTTAAGCACTCGTTGAGAGCCTTCTCGTCGATGATCGTCACGTTGCTCATCTTCTGTAAGGCGCTGGCGATCTGCCCGCCGAGCTCCGCTAAAACCATCTTCGCTGATGCGGGATTCTACTGAGATCGAGAAGGTTTTGTCGAGGGGAAAGGATCGGATTTGAGGAATTAGGGTTTTGATTTGGAGATCTTTCGTCGGAGATTAGAGGATTGTGACGGGAGGAGAAGTTTTTTTATATTTATTTTAATCTGATCCATCATTAGGAGAAAAGAGGCGATGCTTATCGAAATTAATGGGCCTAATGAAACTCAATATGCCCAATGGGTAAACTTTTAACAAAATCTAGTTTAGGACCAGAGACGAAGCATTTTGGATCCATCAGATGGTTCTCTTTGAATATGGATCGGGTTCAAATCGGGTTTGTCTGTTTTTACTTTGTGAAATAATCTATACTACTATTTCGAAAGTGATTTTCCACATTCGAACTCTCGTACCAAAAGTTAGAGTGGCTAAAGGCACTATTAACCTTAATGAATAATAAAATTTGTTGATATATAATTAATTATTATTAAAAAATTATATTGTTATTTGCAAAGTGATTTTTCGCATTCAAATTCTATGGTAAAAGTTAAAGCGGCTAAAAATGAATTTATAATTATCCAAACCTAAAAATAATTTCTAATGTTTTACCAAACATATTCTATATAATAATTTAAAAAATAATAAAGATAAAGACAAATCTATATATGTATTATAATTAATCTGAATATTATCATTATCTAAAATAATTTATATTATGTTATAAAGTCATTATTAACCTTAATGAATCATCAGATTTGTTAAAATATAATTAATCATAAACTAAAAACGAATTTCCATGATTTGCTAATTAGTATTATGACAAACTAATTTATATTGTGTTATCCAAAAAATTATTTTACATCGTAAAATCTTTATTTTAATCTCTACCAATATATCTTAATATAGTTTTATGTATACACGAGTGTTTTCAAGTTTAATTCACACAATAAAATATATTTTGATTATATTAAAAACATTCCTAGAAAAATTTGATATTTAATTTATTACTAAATATGTTTAAGGCATAAATTTTTCCAAGTTGATTTTACAGACTAAAAGTATTTATGTCATGATGAAAAAATTTGTATATTTTAAAAAATTGTTATTTAATTAATTGTTATTGAATTAATTGTTAAATATTTTAATTGTTTGAATATTAACTTATTTTAATGGTATTTGAATTGATGATATATCTATTTATAAATATTTGTAAAATTATTCGACCCCTAAATGCGGGTAGTTGGACCCAGTAAACATAATAATATTTATATTATTTTTTATTTTACCAGTTAATGACAATGATATAACATTTTTTTCTTTCTTACCCACCATTGTTGCTTCCTCCGAACCACCTTCACTTCTGCATAACTATTTACATCACTTCCACCTTTTTCAAAGTAGCCACCTCTCTACGATTACTACCAAATCTATAATTTTTCATCTCTTTTGTAGTTATTGTCACTTATTTCCTGTCACCTCTTCAACTATTATTTCTTCTTCTATAATCACCATCACCTCTTTTATATTCACCATCAACTTTTGTATAACCACATCCATCATTTGGCCACCATCATTGTAGCCACCACCACCATAATCGCTACCACCACAGCCACCACCAGCTCCATAGCCTCTTTTATATTATTTTGAATCCATCAGCGTTTCGTCAACAGCACCATACTCACCTCCATCGCCGCAACTATAATACCCTCGGTCAATTTTCTAAAAATCGTTAGGCGGTGGTTAGGCGTTTTATAAAAGATTATTGTTTAGGCAGGCGCCTAGACCGGTTTTTTGAACGCCTAGACCAATTTTTCAGAAAATCAGTTTGAAAAAATCGTTTCGCTCATGCCCGATTTGCCGACTAGGCTGGGGTTTTTAGAACATTGTGCCTATGACCAGGTGGACGTCCTATGGACAAGCGTAGTCGAAGTTTAGAACAAACCATCAACCCGGATACTCCATAGGCATAATCATTAGGTCGATGAGGAGCTTGGATAGTTTTTTTTTTTTTTGAAAGAATTTTAAATTTATTCACATCAAAAAAAACTTTTTACAAACAATAGTTCTATTGTTTGAGAAAGCGATTTGAAATTTTAAAGAGATATCAAAGCCGTGCAAACCAAATCACCATAGCCTTTTCATGCCTTCTTCCCCCTTTCCCTCTTATTGAAGAGATCCTATTCCTGACCAGTTTGTCCAGGGTGGCAATGAGTCGAGTTGGAGTGCGTGGAGGTTCTCCCACTCGACGAGAGTTTCTTTCATTCCAGATGGCATAGACTGTGGCTTGAAAGCTATATCGAAGCAAGAAAGTAGTTGTTTTATCCTGGAGACCGTTCACCAGACCCTGCAACATAAGATCCCATTGATTTGTGAACCTCGTACCTGCAAGTTTTCCAATAGTCCCGAGCCACACTTCTTTAGCATAGGAACAATCAAAAAACAAGTGATCCCTTGTTTCGATGGAGGAGTTGCAGAGCCAGCAACGAGTCACAGCTTGTGGGTTCCACTTGAGCATACGATCTCCTGTTGATAACTTATTGTGAGCGGCTAACCACATAAGAAAAGAAAACTTTGGCGTCGCTTCAGGGAACCATACTCCATCAGCCCATGCCACCTTAGGAGTATGTATTCGCGTAAGCTGCCAAGTTTGTGTCGTGTTGAAACCCTCCTTGTAGGCTCCACCCTGAACTTTCCAGAGGAATTTATCTTCAAGATGGCTTAGTCCTTTTGCTCTTAAGAATAGTATTTCCTTTTCAATCTGCACTAGCACATCCACTCTATGTCTGCGACATCGATACGATTGAAATGCCATCTCCACTGTTGCATTCAGAGGAATACCCAGATCAATGCTGCCGCCTGCTCCTATCAAGTTGATAATCTTGCCCAATGGAGACCACACATCATACCAGAACGAGGACGTCGAGCCATTGTTTACTTCTACCCTTGAGAGATGCGAGGCAAGAGGTCGTAGCTTTAACAGCTTTTTCCACATCCAAGACCCTAGGGAGCTTTTGTCATTAGCACTCCAGAAAGAGCCTTTCCTAATGAGATAGCGATGAATCCATCTCACCCATAGAGCAGACCGGGAGGAGAGGATCCTCCAAATCAACTTTAGGCAACAAACTCTGTTTGACTCCGCTAAGGAACGCAGACCTAACCCACCTTCCTCTTTAGGTTTGCACACATCGGACCAAGCAATCTTAGCCTTATGGGTAGACATAACTGGGCCAGACCAGAGAAAAGCTGAGCATAGTTTTTCAATCTCTTGAATACACTGGTTTGGAAGCTTGAAGGCTGACATCCAGAAGTTAGTCAAACTATAAATCACAGAACCGATAAGCTGCAGTCGACCAGCAAAAGAGAGATGACGCGCTGTCCAGGAATTGATTCGGAGACGAATACGATCCAACAAATGTGCATAGTCATTCACTGACATTTTTTTAGACATCAAGGGAAGACCAAGATATCGAACCGGTAAGTTTCCCGATTCAAATGGAAAATGATCTAGGATAGCGATTCTATTATCATCCTGCACTCCTGCCATGTATAAAGTAGACTTCTCAAGGCTTATACACAAACCAGACATACGTGCAAATTCTCTGAAAACCTCCAGAATTCCTTCAATGGAACTCTTTTTCCCATCCGCAAATACTAGCACGTCATCAGCAAAGCAGAGATGAGTAAGGTGTATATCCTGGAAGTAGGGATGATAGCCAATGCGCTTCTCTTTTGCTGCTTTATCTAGAAGTTTAGACAGCACTTGCATACAAATGACGAAAAGATATGGAGACAGAGAACAACCTTGTCGAAGACCTCTTTTACTATTAAAGTAGCCTGCAAGCTCACCATTAATCTGGATAGAGAAGGAGGCCAGCTCTATGCATTTTTGGATCCAGATAGTGAACTTCTCTGGCAAGTTCAGAGCTGCTAAGACAGATAGCAAGAAAGACCATTGAACAGAATCGAAAGCTTTTGATATGTCGATCTTTACTGCACATCGAGTTGTCACTGTAGGCTTATGATAGCTCTTGACAAGCTCAGAGTCTAGTAAAACATTTTCCATAAGAAGACGGTCCTTGACAAATGTCGATTGATTTGGAGAGATGAAATTAGGGAGGAGGCGTTTCAGCCGGTTTGCCAAGATCTTAGAGATCACCTTGTAAATGACATTGCAACATGATATGGGCCTGTAATCTTTCATGAAAATAGCATCATCCTTCTTGGGAATAAGAGCTAAGATTGTCGAGTTTATCCCTTTCGGGAGAAATCCTTTATCAAAAAAAGATTGCACTGCATTCACAAAATCCCTGCCAACAATAGTCCAAGTAGCTTTAAAAAACTCAGTAGTATATCCATCAGGTCCCGGAGATTTATTCGCAGCCATGCCAAAGAGAACTTTGCGAATATCCTCTGCTGATACATCTCTAGTCAGCAGATTACGATCGAACTCAGTGCACTTAAATTTCAAAAGCTCTTGAAGCTCCTCAGTAGAAGTGCCTCGATAATCAGTTGGCTCGTGAGACAAAAAGTTACGAAAATGATTAACAGCCTCCGTCTTTATATCCTCTTGATTATCTGCAATAGTACCATCATCACGTTTAATCTCTCTGATTGAGTTGCGAACCTCTCTGACCCTAGTTGCCCGATGAATTTTTTTGTTATTACCATCCCCCACCGAAAGCCAATGGATCTTTGCTTTCTGGCTCAATACTTTCTCTTCTATCCTTGAGAGTAAAGACCACCTATCAAGAGCCTTAGATTCAGCCTCCATGTTTGCTTGAGAAGGATCAGCTAAGGTCGTTAACTGACAGTCGCATAGTAGACCGTGCGCCTCCTTTGTCTTTTTTGAAATATCACCTATCATTTCTTTACTCAGCTTCCTGAGGGCTGGTTTCAAAGCCTTTAGCTTCTTAGACAATCTGAAAAGCGCAGAAGTTGAATTAAACAGTGGCTCGGTTTCTGACCAGAAGGCTTCCACAAGAGGAATGAACTCTGGCATATCAACAATGGCATTAGTGAACTTGAAAGGTCTCTTCAGTTTCATTAACTCTGGCTGAATGGATATCTTGCATCGCAAGTGGTCCGAGCACCCTCCTGCCTCGAAAACACAGTATGATTGAGGGAAAGTCCGCAACCAAGTATCATTCATTAAAGTCCGATCAAGTTTCTTGCATATAAGAGCCTGATCTCTTTTGTTGCTCCAAGTAAATCTCGGACCATGATAAGACATATCAATGAAAGAACAATACTGAACTACTTCTTGGAAGTCTAACATTCCCGAAGAAGTTTGGGAGGTGCCATATCCTGAGTACTCCTCACCACTCAATGTCTCATTGAAATCTCCGAAAACAAGCCATGGCATGTTCTTAATGAGAGGCGAGTTTTGGTGATCCTTTATATCCCTCCAAAGTTCTTTTCTCTCCTCCGGTAGGTTAAAAGCATAAACGAAGGAGCATAATATTTCATCAGTCATTCCCTCCATTAGAATCGAGCAAGTAATCATCTGAGCACTCTGGAAACATGGAGTAACTCTCACTTTTGGGCTCCATACAACCCATACCCTTCCCAAACGATGCTGGTCATAATTAGTAATTGAAGACCAGCTCGGAAACACCTTTGCAAGAATCTTCTCTGCTTTGCTTTCTTTCACTCGAGTTTCAATCAAACAACCAAATTGAAAACCACCTTTCCGTATCCATTCCTTAACCACAGAGTGTTTAGTTAACTTGTTAAAACCTCTAATGTTCCAGAAAAACCCAGACATTATTGATTTCAACGGGGTTTCTTTTTATTCAAATCGCTAGGACATTCATCCTGAACTTTCTGAACAGACGCAACACCCAAAATCTTATGATTATTTTTTGAGTCTCGGGGCAGAGATTTCCGTGGGACCACCACCTCCTTCTCTTTAGTATATTTCTCTGTGGATATCACTTCATCCCGTGAGTTACTTATCTCTTCTACCTTTTCCACTTCATCCTTCTCATCTTCTATTATTTCTCCCTCTTCTTCTGTTGGACTCAGTACTGAGAATCTTGAGTTTGTAAGGATAGAAACCTGTCCAAACTCTAAAGCTTTTCTTGGTGAACGGCTTGCTTTCCCCGGGGAGACATCCAGCCATTCTTGAGAGGAGCCCATATTTTCATCCTGATCCATTCCTACTTTCTGGGCCAATTCGTCTTGGACAGCCACTACAACTTTTCCAGGCACCAAGGTACCATTCTCAACCTCACCAGTAACTACATTCTCCATCACCTCTTCAGTTTGGAATATCTCAGTCACTAGGCCTTCCTCACTCTGAGGCTCTGTTTCCACTGCCATGTTTACTTCCCCATTCTTGTCAACCATCAAACTCTGTTTCTCAACCTCTGTACTCCCATTGGGATCTAGAGACTGGTCATCCATTGCCCTAACCAGTTTTCCTGCACTCACACTCTGTTCACCATAAAGTTGAGTATCTACCTGCTCAACCCTTTGTTTCTCTCTGTTAAGTGGACAACCTTTAACAGAATGACCCCATTTACTAAATGTAGCACATTTTGATGGCAGCCATGGGTAGATGTACTCCACCAAGGTTCAGTTCCCTGAATATTAAAGTTCATCGATTTTGGTAAGTCTTTCGTGAGATCAGCTTTCACGAAGATTTTTGCCACCGTAAGGTTTAGACACTGAGCTGTTTCCGGATGCAATCTCACCGGAGTACCTACTGGACTAGCCATGAAGCTAAGTCCCTGCCAGGAGAACATATTTATAGGGACATTTTTTAGGTGAACCCACATTGGTATTGAATTTGCCTCAGTTTTTTGCTTCTCCACGACAGGAGACCACTTTGTCATCACGACTGGAATCCCTGCAAGGTTCCACATCCCCCTCCGTAGAATCCTGCTCCGAACAGCTGGATTAAGAATCCGAAACTTCATAGTTGTGGTATTTACTTCAAACACATCAATCATCTGAGATTTATCATTTAGGGCCCATATCTTGTTCACAATAGCATGTATTGTTGCTATGTGGAGCTGTATCTAGAAATTTTCCAATAAGAAAATCATCCCAGAGAGGAACCACGTTCCTCGTGATCTCGTCCGGGACGTTCACTTAGCCTACACCATCCTTCATCGTAACCTCCATATCATACTTTTTTAGAATTTTCTGACCTTGAACTGCTCCAACCCACGAACCTTTGCTTCCTCCAGGCCCCGACAACGGGACCGCAGTATCCCCCTGAGAAGCCGAGCTTGCCAGCTCATCCATCGGAGCACCGTACACGGCGCCGGTGGGATTCCTTGGCGAAGACGAGAAACTGGAAACCCTAATCCAAAACTGGTGTAGGTTAAATGTTTTTAAATGAAGAACGTAGCGAAAAAGAAAGTCTTGTGTATATGCTTGGATAGTTTCCTCGACCTAAAACCAAGTTCTTGTGTATATCAGATTAGTGTAGGGTAGTTTAAACAGCTGAGGTTAGTTTAGTGTAGTGTCCTCAGCTCCGGCCAGCTAGCTGACCAGCTCGACCAGCTAAACCAGCTGAGGCGGTTGAGTTAGGTAGTGACAATAGTGGATGGTCTGACCCAGTTTTGGTAGGGTCCGGTGTGTTACGGTGGGCGGTGGTGGGAGGTGCGAGGGTTGGGCTAGGTTGGCGTTCGACTGGTAATGGGCTTAGCTGGCGGTTAGTGGGGTAGAGGTACGATGGTACATGTACGGGTAAAAGGTCGTATTGGTTGGTCAAATGGTCGCGATGCATGGTCGAATGGTCGCAATGCTTGGACCGAATGGTTGCGATTTTTGGACCAAATGGTTGTGTTGCTTGGGCCAAATGGTTTCAGTGGTTGGGACATAAGTTTGAAATGTTTGGTCCAAGGGACACAAGGGTTGGGACGAAATTACACAACCCTATGCCATTGGTGCCCCATCTACCAATGTTAATAAAATAGAATGGCGGAACATCCCCTAAGGTATTGAGCAGCGGTGTAGCATCAGATCCACTCATGGTGACCTAGTTGAATTGGGGGAAGCTGTAGGTATTATTTCGGGTCAATCTATTGGTCCTTTGCCTATATGTAATCGAGAGGTAGTAATCGTAGAGAGGTGGCTACTGTGAAAGTTATGTCCCTTCACTTCGGCATAACTATTTACATAACTTCTACCTTTTTAACCACACCCTCATTTGGCATAAGTTCCATTCAAAAATCACCATAGAAATATATATATATATATATATATATATAGAGAGAGAGAGAGAGAGAGAGAGAGAGGGAGAGAGAGAGAGAGAGAGAGAGAGAGAGAGAGAGAGAGAGAGAGAGAGAGAGAGAGAGAGTAGGTTAACAGGAAAATGGTTAAGGCCGAGTGATCAACCCATATGTTACAGCCCAAAATGGGGTCGTCCTGATTGTGGATGGATGCTTAAATCGGATCGACCAAGAATGATCGATTTATCGATATGTCTAGAATTTACCTTGCAAACCTGAAACAAATGGAAAACAAATGAGATGTGGTTTATGCTATGAACTAAACAATGAAAATAGATAAAGGAAAAGGATGGATATGGCGGAATCAAGCTGCTGCATGTGTATCACTCTCAGCTTGATCAAAGGATGAACTTGAAGGGGATTTGCGGATGATGGTTGATTGAATCTCTCAATCTAGTGGGATGATGGCACGATGTGATTGACTCTCTCAATCTGGTTCCTCAAGGCTGATGAATCCACAAACAACCTGTAAGACCAAGAATCAATAGGACTAAAGCACTTCACACACTAGAATCCTAAAGACAATCGATTTTATGGAAATAACACTTTGATAAAAAAACTGAATAAACTTTCATTAACTAGATGATTGAGGGTGGTTTTTACATTGAAAGTCTAGGAGCTTATATAATGCTCAGAGACAAGATTACAAACGTTCTAAAAGTAACTAGAAAGGAAACAAATCAAAAAGAAAGCAAGAAATCAAATATATCCGTTGGAGCCTTTAGTGGGATTCTTTGGCTCCAAGTGAGGAAATTGTTTCCCTTTGAATCTGGACGGTTTGAGAGGATCGGATAGCTTCCTGGGAACCCTCTTGATGGCTTGGAGGGTCCTAAACTCGTGCAGGAGCTGAAGAAGTAGCTGTTGCACAATTAATTGCCAAGACTCCAAATTAGGCAAGTGGAGGTTAATGAGGATTCTCCTAATCCTCTGGATGCGGGAGCATGTTAGGACGCCTAGGACTTCTATTATACCTTCTGGATGTCTAATAGTGTCTTCTGTCTCCCATAGAAAGGTTTGGTTCGAGCCAAATCGAATTGGTTGGAAACTTTCCCCAATTGATTTCGGTTTGTCTGGTTTTGGGGAAATGATTTCATCTTGGTTTTCCCATGACCAATCCTCCTGATTTCGGTCATTATGGAAAGATAATAAACCCTTCTTGAAGCCCATGTTATATCCTGGATAAGGCCGCTTCGTTTTTGGACGGATCTTCATTTCTAAAGGCTGAACCTCACAACTGGATGGGCTGGGAAACATCCATTTTGTAAAATCCATACTTCTTGGTCCGTGAATCTTTTCTTGAAATTCAACAACTCAGTGCTTCCTAGACTAGTAATAATTCTTTTAAAATTGGTTTCACTACAAAAGACCTTCCGGTTGTTGAGATATTTGCCTTGGACTGAACCTATGTCGCTGGAACCTCTACAATGGTTGATATGGACAGTTTAGTGAGATTCTGGACGAGCTGCTGGTTTGATGGCCGCAACATTCCCTCCCTCTTGCAAAGGTTTTGACCTCAAAACTGGATAACCTGCACCAAGATAGAGAAAGTCAGGTTTCATTCTCCTTTGAGAGTCTAGAACCTTACCTTGATATAATTTCGGTTTGGTGATGCATGGTGCATCAGGTGGCTCTTCTTTGAAAAGGTGTGACAGGATCACGCCTATGCTTTGGTTATGTCCATTGCATCTTTTCTGGAGTGGATGGTTCTTCAAAGTTTTGGTGGCCATGTTTCTGATCTTCCTTGGAGTTGGTTCTCCTAGCATCTTAAGATCATCCGGTGGGATGTCTTTGAAGCTTTCTTCTTTACAACCTGAAATAATCTCAACATTTTGGACAAAAATCAAGTGTATTATATCTGTGTTTGGACACTGATAAACATAATTCGAAATTTCCAGACTTACTTTGATAGCTTCCACAAGTTGAAGAATTATTTTCTTCATTGCACAACTTGATTTTGTTGGCTGCCTTCTTTGCAACTCTTGACCTTGGTTTGAATACCCTTCTCTTGTATGTATTCCTGGATCAAAATTTTTTGGCAAAGACAAGTGCATGATATCTGCCTTATAAAATGGTAAGGACGAATTCAAACTAGAGATATTTACCTTGCTTAGGCTGGCCTTGAATTGCCTTAGTTCAGTAATTCTTTGTATTTGTCTAGTACCAATTAACACCATGGTTGGCGCCTCTTTCATTGGAGCAGTGTACTCCCTGATTCCTGAACCTATTTCACATACTCTTGGACAAGACAAGTGCATTAATCTTTTCATGGAGTTAATAATAAAATTCTGGTCTAATGTGAAACATACCTTAAGTCTTAGCATTTGAACAAGACATTGTTCAAATTTCGATTTCCACTTGTGTGGTGGTTCATAACTGAGCTTATGGTCTGGTTCCTCCCTTTGACACTCAGTAAGCATATATCTTTCTTTTGTTCTTCCTGTACCAAGAACACACATGTCAGTACCAATATCCAAAGGTGGTGTTAGAAACTTACCTTGGTTGAACATTTCTAGGACTGGTTTTGCCTCATTAAGCATCATTGGTGCTATTGTGTCTTGGTGTTTCTTCTGGTCCATCACAAGGATGACGTCTGGTACTTCCTCCTCTTTGGCCTCATGCTCCTTGTTTCCTGTTACAACGCCTTTTGACAAAGCCAAGTGCATTATACTAGAATTTGGAACAAACAAATCAGATTGAACAAAACTATCAATCTTTTTCGATAATCCAGTTTCGTCTAGTGATGCTTCTTCCAATACTTTCTTAGATGGACAAGTAACAGTAAAGTGACCTCTTTTATTAAATCTATAACATGTCTGGTCTTTTAAATTTTTAGGACTAGAACACTTACCTTGTTCAGTGTTTCCCATGCTTGATGGTATGGACAGATTTGTGCATTGAACCTTCTTGTGCATTGAACCTTCTGGCCTTATTTTCATCACGACCTGTAGTAACACCCTTTGACACAGACAATTGCATCATACCAGTGGGAGATAAATCATAAACCAATTTATCAAGTATAGGACTTACCATAGCCTTTGCTTGAATTATTGGTTTGGCTGGTTGTTCTTTGGGTCTGGCCAACGTGTCTTGGCTGATAAATTTCTTCGTCTCCATGGTCTTTGGGACCTCATCATGTCTATATTGATCATAGAAACCCGTGTCCTTCTGGCTTGGCCGAATATGGTATGGTTGGATCAAACTTCTATGGCCTTGTTGTTGCACAACTTTCTTTGCCTCTTTAGACCCATGGTTTGAATACCTCCTTGGGTACCTTTCTCTAATCTCTGGTGTTAGAAGTGAGGATACATACTTCCTAATCATGGCATCTTTAAGATCTTCCCACGTTCTGATAGCCTTCCCATGACTATTCCACTGTGGGCTATCTACACCTTGCCACCATTTGTATGCTCTTCCGGTTAGTTTTGAGACAGCATGAGCTAGCCTTTCATTCTTTAGCACACCATGGTATGAAAACCAATCATCCATGGTTCTTTCCCATGATATATAATCATCTGGCCAGTTGCTTCCTGAAAAGGAATAACCCTTAACATCATTAGCACATTCATAATCATGATAAGAATGAGTTAAGTATTCATGAGTGTAAGAAGCTGGTTGTGGGGTGATCCATGTATGATCTGGTGGCTTAGGCTCAACATATGAATCCCCTGGTGCATTCAGAAATCTTTTTTCTCCTGGTTGTGGTCGTTGGCCTGGTGTCTTTCTCCTAGACAGATTGCTTCTTTCTTCAAACTAAGCCATTTGATCTTCTAATTCTCACATAGCAACCATTAGTTGTTTTTGAGAAGCCATTAAGGCTTGTCCGTGTGCTGCCTCTCCCATTTATCCATGTAAACAATCTGAAAGATCAAGTGAATTATGGGGAAGTTTTGGGTCAAGCAAGCAAGTAAGCAAATTGCAAACTAATTAAGCCTAAACCGAGAAAATATGCAACTAGGAACTAACAATGCAAAATTTATTGTTCTTTTGGTTTTCTTATGCAAGATCGTGTTGAACTAATATAGAATGCTAATGAACACAATGAAATGAATTATGGAATGCAAAACTAACACTGATATTTTTTTTTGAATTTTTCTTAATATGCAACCAATTAAACCAACAATATGCAAAATGATATAAACTATGGTTTGAAATATTTTTTTGTGATTTTCTTGATGCAAGCACAAAATTGATAAACTAATATGACATAGGACAATAACTAGGATGCCTTTTTTTATTTTAAACTTGATATGCAAGGGAAAAAATTATGGAAACAACTTATAATGCAGAATTTTTTTTGGCAGTTTTTGATTATGGAAAGAAAAGTAAAAGTGAACTAACACAATTTCGAAACTAAATGCAATTCAAACAGAATCAAACTCAAATTTTCTTTTTATTTTTTCGTGGCTCCTAAGATGATTAACAGCAAGAACACAAAAAATTCAGAAACAAAATTTGAAACAAAAAGGCAGTTTTTATGGATTTTTCGGTTTATAGATGCAAAACAAATGCAAGCAAGTATGAGATGCAAGGATAGATGTCACCTGAGTCATGAAGTTTATCTCTGATACCAAAATGTTACAGCCCAGAATGGGGGTCGTCCTGATTGTGGATGGATGCTTAAATCGGATCGACCAAGAATGATCGATTTATCGATATGTCTAGAATCTACCTTGCAAACATGAAACAAATGGAAAACAAATGAGATGCGGTTTATGCTATGAACTAAACAATGAAAATAGATAAAGTAAAAGGATAGGAATCAAGCTGCTAGATGTGTATCACTCTCAGCTTGATCAAAGGATTGACTTGAAGGGGATTTGCGGATGATGGGTTGATTGAATCTCTCAATCTGGTGGGATGATGGCACGATGTGATTGAATCTCTCAATATGTGTTCCTCAAGGCTGATGAATCCACAAACAACCTGTAAGACCATGAATCAATAGGACTAAAGCACTTCACACACTAGAATCCTAAAGACAATCGATTTTATGCAAATAACACTTTGATAAAAACTGAATAAACTTTCATTAACTAGATGATTGAGGGTGGTTTTTACATTGCACGTCTAGGATCTTATATAATGCTCAGAGATAAGATTACAAACGTTCTAAAAATAACTTGAAAGGAAACAAATCAAAAAGAAACCAAGAAATCAAAATATAGCCGTTGGAGCCTTTAGTGGGATTCTTTGGCTCCAAGTGAGGAAATTGTTTCCCTTTGAATCTGGACGGTTTGATAGGATAGGATAGCTTCCTGGGAACCCTCTTGATGGCTTGGAGGGTCCTAAACTCGTGCAGGAGCTGAAGAAGTAGCTGTTGCACAATTAATTGCCAAGACTCCAAATTAGGCAAGTGGAGGTTAATGAGGATTCTCCTAATCCTCTAGATGGGGGAGCATGTTAGGATGCCTAGGACTTCTTTTATACATTATGGATTCCTAATAGTGTCTCAAGGTTTGGTTCGAGCCAAATCGAATTGGTTGGAAACTTTCCCCAATTGATTTTGGTTAGTCCGGTTTTGGGAAAATGATTGCATCTTGGTTTTCCCATGACCAATCCTCCTGATTTCGGTCATTATGGAAAGATAATAACCCTATTGAATCCCATGTTATATCCTGGATAAGGCCGCTTCGTGGTTGGAAGGATCTTCACTTCTAAAGGCTGAACCTCGCAACTGGATGGGCTTGGAAACATTCATTTTGTAAAATCCATAACTTCTTGGTCCGTGAATCTTTTCTTGAAATTAAAAGCCTCAGTGCTTCCTTGACGAGTTGTCTTTCTTTTAAAATTGGTTTCACTCCAAAAGTCCTTCTGTTTGTTTAGATATTTTCCTTGGACTGAACCTATGTCGCTGGAACCTTTACACTGGTTGGTATGGACAGTTTGGTGAGACTCTGGACGAGCTGCTGGTTTGATGGCCGCAACACCATACCAGTGAGTGGTCGGACGGTTCAGTGAGGCAGTTGGTCAGATTTTGTGGGCCGAAGGGGTGCTTTTACTGATTTGCAATTCTCTTCATTTTATTTTCTCTCTGATTAGATAAAGTGAGTGCGTTGACATAGGGTTAGGAACAAAGGTCTATGACTGGTCGGTTCATGGTCAGGGCCTTAGGGTTCAATTAGGATTGTGTGGTTAGATTGATTGAGTGTCGTGTGATCGATAATTGTGGCATTGAGGGCGGATGTATTACCATTGTTTGGTGCATTCATGTAGATTACTCAAACCGGCTATATTAGCCTATAGAACCTATGTATGGTCGTTAACTTAGGAAAGGCTAATGGACCAATGGGTCGCATGTGGTGTTAGATGATTGGTTAAGGCAGACGGCGGATGGGATGAATTTTCCAAGGCCTTCTGTAATGCCCTGACCGCCCACAACTAATGGGCCACCCACACCCGCTCTCTCGGCCCGTTTCAACGGTCGGTTAGTAAATTTTTCAAGGCTCGAAATTAATTTTTATTGTCCCTGCAATCACTACATGATCATTCCCCGTGCTTTGGGCTCACTCACACGGTATCGCGAATCACTTCCCGATAGGTCACCCATCCTTTCACTACTCTAACATAAGCACGCTTAACCCTGGAGTTCTATACAAATTTTTGACGGAAAAGGTAAGTGCACTTTGATGACATAGGTAGCCAAATTAATTCTCTTAAGCATTTCCACATATCACAACTCAGGATGTTACAATTCATCCCTTCTCAAAGAATGCAACGTCCTCGTTGCGCCCCAAGACAGGTCTCAAGATGCCTCTCGGGTCAGAACCAAGATGGCTAACCAGATCTGATACCACTTGTAACGCCCCGAACGCCCACAGCTAATGGGCCACCCACACCCGCTCTCTCGGCCAGTGGGCCCTATCCCGTTTCAACGGTCGGTGCGTAAATTTTCCAAGGCTCGAAATCCTTGTTTACTGTCCCTGCAATCACTACATGACCTTTCCCCGTGCTTTGGCCTCACTCACACGGTATCGCGAATCACTTCCCGATAGGTCACCCATCCTTTCACTACTCCAGCATAAGCACGCTTAACCATGGAGTTCTAAACAAATGTGTGACGGAAAAGGTAAGTTCACTTGGATGACATAGGTATCCAAATCAATTCTCTTAAGCATTTCCACATATCACAACTCGGGATGTTACACTCTATCGAACGTGGCCTTCTACGCCCGAGGAACGCCTAGTCCCCCCCAGGGCCGCCTTTCTTGAGGAACACCAAGCCTTTGAGTTTGAGAGCCCCTATCCCGTTTCAACGGTCGGTGCGTAAATTTTCCAAGGCTCGAAATCCTTGTTTACTGTCCCTGCAATCACTACATGACCTTTCCCCGTGCTTTGGCCTCACTCACACGGTATCGCGAATCACTTCCCGATAGGTCACCCATCCTTTCACTACTCCAGCATAAGCACGATTAACCATGGAGTTCTAAACAAATGTGTGACGGAAAAGGTAAGTTCAATTGGATGACATAGGTATCCAAATCAATTCTCTTAAGCATTTCCACATATCACAACTCAGGATGTTACACTCTATCGAACGTGGCCTTCTACGCCCGAGGAACGCCTAGTCCCCCCCAGGGCCGCCTTTCTTGAGGAACACCAAGCCTTTGAGTTTGAGAGCCCCACTAGTCCGGCTAGCTAGTTAGCGGTCTAGATCACTCCTGGATGTCTTGAAGGTGTCGCTAAAGCACGCCAATGCTTACGCCCTCTCCTTTCAGTCGATTGACTTCGAGCAATTAGGCATAAATTGATACCTACTCTTGGTTAACGAGATGTCCCAACTGGTACTGGAGCACATCCCCTCATCAACTAATTAATGAGAGCTTCCCCTGTAGTCGTCAGCTTGAACCCCCCTTTTTCTGAACCCATCTCACATCCTTCCCTTGGGAATGAACCATACCTAGCGGACCAAGATCATGAGGCTGAGTGTTGTATGAATTGATTGGCCCATGATGCTATTGCCGATTAAAATACATAGGATTGTGTTCATATTAGGATTATGTTTTCAAGACTAACCGTGTAGGCGGAATGATTCGCCTCACTAAGAAATGGTACATTTGTTTATGCCTCATTGAATGTGACAGGTACTAAAGATGGTTCAATTTGATGCAAGACAGGCGGCTGATGGGTGTGAGTCGTGTTCGAGTTAGTTAGGTCTAGTATTGTATAAGATTGATATGATTATACTTAAACTACAATATATCGAGTCTATGATGATACATACAATACGACCATATGGCTTTCTTTTCTTCCGTGTATTGATTGATTCTTTAGGGAACTCGTGGTAAAGAAGCTCACTTGAATATTACACTTAAATAGGATAAGAACTTAAAATGAATCCAACCAGACCGGGTCACTTCTTGGCTCGGTCGTGTGAGGTTCGGTTCGGAATATCGTCCAAGTCGGGTCTTACAGCTACCATAACCACCATCACCACCTTTCTTTACCATCGCTAACTTTAGACTAGCTTTCTGGTTTTCCTCATCTTAGAGATCCATCATTTTTATATCTTAGATATTCACGTGAACCAGCTGAGAAAGATCAAACCAGAAAGAAAGGAAGAAAATATTGTAAAAACAAGTTTTGACGTTATATATGTTATATTCTTAATACATTATCCAAATTTGGTTATTTCACAAACCAACCATTTATTCTTTAGAGATCGCAACATAATCAAAAGGGCAAATTTTCAAAAGATCCAAAAATGTTTTTTTGACTAAAAGAACACTCAAAGAAAAAATAACCAAAACATGTTTCATTAAAGAGTTGAATGACTATTATACATGTACTCTATAGATATATAAATAGAAATAATTATTTAAATACATAATAAAAATTTATTGTTTCTGAAACAGATTTATTCAATTTGAAACTTCTTTCAATTTTTCTAAAATTTAGTTTTTCCAAAAAAAATCTGATTTTTGTTTAAATATGAATTTTTTTTTTGAAAATACTTTTAGAATTATTATTTTAAATTTAAATCGTAATTATATTTTTAAATACCCAAAATCTCACCCCCACCAATTTAAATGCTAAGTTTATATTAGTTAACCATAGAAGTATAAATATTTTTTAACTCTTTAATGAAACTTGTTTTAGTCATTTTAATGCTTGTGTGCTATATTTGTGGTAAAAGCTTTGGATTCTACTATCCTTTGTCGTGTCTGTCTTTTTATAGGTGTCAGATCGTAACGACACGTAATTTCCAACGGGTGTCAAGTGTTTTTACCACATTTAATGTCCTAATTTCCTTTCCATTTTGGTTTGACCGGCTTAGGGGTGGGCACTTTACCCGATACCCGAAGCCGCACCCGAACCCGATCCGAAAAACCCGAACCGAAATCCGAACCGAAGTAGTAAAATACCCGAATGGGTATTGAACTAAGTGAGATTAGATATCCGAACCCGAACGGGTAATATCCGAATCCGAATGGATATCCGAAGATAACCGAATATATGTATACTTACCTTATATTTTTAGTTTACATCTCTCAAATTATTTAAAATATCTATATATTGATGTTATACATACTTTAAAACTATATAATATACATATAATTACGAATAAAAATGATTTGATACTCACTTCAAATGTATACCAAGTTTTTTGTTTCATGCATTAACAAAATTTATAACTAAAATTTAAAAACAATAACCAAATTAGTGTTTTTTTTTATTTTTGAAATGTTATCTCCAAATCTATTAATCATTCAATCTATAAAAAATAAAAAAATCAGTTAAGTGAAATTTATATTTTTATATACAAGAAACTTGAGAAATAAAAATTTTATTTTTTTTTCTTTGAAAATTTAAATATCCGAAAACCCGACCCGAAATAACCGAACCCGAACTAAAAATACCCGAACCCGACCCGAAGTACAAAAATACCCGAACGGGTTCTATACCTCTATACCGAAATACCCGAAAATCCGAAGTACCCGATCCGAACCCGAACGGGTATCCGAACGCCCACCCCTAGACCGACTCAACATGAGCTGACTTTTCAGTTCAGCATGGTACTTCAACCTTCGTGGACCTCTTGTTTTGTGTCACACTTTTATGTTATTGAACCGGGATGGGACTGTGGTGAAACCTGCTTCAAACAGTATTTGATGGATTTTCTTATTAAAGGTACATGTAAGTCATGTTCCTCTCAGCCAAATGCTTCAACTGATCCATCCTACTCATTTTACTGTTTTTTTGGTGGAAAATTTTCTTCGATGGGATTCCAACATAAAAGGTTTGGTTTGGTCCAATAAAGCAAATTGTGCGTTTTTGTTTTATCTAAAGATCTCATGTTTTCTGTTCTTACTGTGATCCATGCTTGTAGATTCAAGAAATCATCCGCAAAAGTCTGATATGATATGTTATTATATTGTTGTTTGATATGAGAATAAAATGCATATATATAGTAACATTAACATAATGTTAACACCAAATAATGATAACTTTCCTAAAAACTTAAAGCAAATATGGTAAGAATATATTGAGATCAACTTATTCTTTAAGTCTTTAATTTTAGTCTTTAGAGTTTTCATGGGATTCACGGACTTCATAATTTTGGTCCGTGAGATACAGATCTTACGGACCAACATATCTCAAATACTATCTCGCACGAAAAACGTAGAATGCACAACACATAATTTGCAATCACAAAGCAGACCACATATGTCGTGGACAATACGTCGAGAATGGACAATCAAGTCAGCAGATTCCTCCGGGTAAAAACTTCAACATAGAGAAAGAAGGATGAAAACTTCAGCTCGTTTTAAGTCTTGAAAATGTAAATACATCATGTTGGCGCAACTTTAGCTCCACAAACAATCGTCCTTGACTTGGAAAATACTTAAATTGAACAAAAAAACTGACCTAAACAAATATGAGCGTTCTACTAGAACTCCCCCATAGTGGTTAAACTGTAACCAACAACTCCCAAACTATGAAAAAAAACTCTTGAGAGATTCAAAATTATAGAATAAATCTCTAAAATAAAACAATTTAGAAAACACTATTCTCGTGAAAGAAACCATAAACATCATTGAAACTCTCGACAATTCTTCCACTCACCCGAAAAGAAAACTCAAGAAAATTAAATTAAGATAGAAAAAAAAACCAAAACCATTAAATAGAAAACTAAAATCATTGAAACAAACCCAATCGCTTTAAGAAACGTGATCATGTTCACAACTTCATATCATCATGATCATCGTCGGACCCTTCATCATCCTCTTCTCCAGTTGCCATAATCACCACGGGAGAAGTAAACCTTCTTTTTTAAAAATATGTGGAAGATATTAACTATGATCCACTAGGATCGAATGCTCTGATACCATGTAAAATATGATAGAGTATGATATATTATTGTATTTTTTTGATATTAAAATAAAAGACGCACATATTTATTGCGGTAACATTAACATAATGTTAACACCAAATAATGCTAACCTTCCTAAACACTTAAAGTAAATAGTTTAATAATATCTTGAGATCAACTTGCTATAATTCTTTTTTTGTAAAACTTTATTCTTAAATAAAAAATACCAAAAATGTATTTACAAAATCCCATTGACAATAGACTTTAGTTACTTTTAAGCCGGAGTACAAATAAAAACAACTAGTGAGGCCCAATACCCAAGAGTAGAGAGCCCAAAGGAAACCCTTAAGGTTGGAATGGAGTAGTCAAATAAGGTTTCAGTTAAGGGAGGAGCAGATGGTGATCAAATCAATCGAATCCAACTCTGCATCATGATTGAAGGCCGAGTTGGGTTAGTATCTATGAAGCTTTGAATCTTGTTCCTTAGTTCTCTGTCGATCAATTTGAAGATCTGATCCACCGAACGAAACACATTCGCATGCAGACGAGTATTTCGTTCACTCCAAAGCCACTACAAGGTCTTTTGCCATGCTAGGAGAGTGAGGATTCTTTGCGGTGTTGGCGAAGAAAGGGAGATCATCTGCTGCAACGTATCTGGCTAGTTTCGAGAAGGTAGCAGTTATAGTCTTCTAGCCACAAGTTTTCACAAATCGTTTCTATAATTATAAGAGAAGTAGAGATAATCATGAGATTTTGGAATGGAGTTGCATAGGAGAAACATGTCATTAACTTGGAGTCCCCAGCTTATCAGTCTATCGCGAGTAGGCAATAATTTTTGGATCACAAGCCAAGTGTGGAAACTATGATTTGGGATCGCTTTACAGATCCAAACTGCAGTATACCAAGGAACATCTGGTCTCAAATCGCAAAGGTATTCATAAAGAATACATGTTTTGTAAGTATTGTGTACTTGACCATTAATTGCCCATTTATAACAGTCTTGATTTGTAGTGAGTTGAAGAGTAGTTAGGTGAACACACAACTGAATTTGCGCGTCTGATATAGCTGGTGTAAGACACCAAGAGCCATTTGAGAACAAGGAGGAGACCATATCAGGGAGAGGTATCCCCATTCTTGAGATAGTTCCCGACAAGTGAGTGTATAGATCACCAAATGGCGTCCAGTTGTCTGACCAGAACCGTGTTGTTTCCCCATTTTGAAGCCTCAGTTTAATCAATGGGAACAAACCTTCTTTAGTTTTAAGAGGTTGTTGACCAGGCAAGAATAAGATTACTTAAGTGTTGTTATCCAGTAGTTATGCACTGAGCCTTTAAGGATGACCTCCTTGAACCATTGAACCCACAAAGAGTCTGGCCTGAAGAAAAGAAGCCAGATGAGATGAAGAGTGCACGCCCTATTCCAGGTACAAAGATCCTTTACTCCAAGACCTCCCTGTCTTTTAGTCAATACCAGTGTTTCCCAAGAGATTCTTGTTGAGTTGTGTCCTTCCATATTTCCTTTCCAAAGAAACAAGCTACACAAGGAATTAATTTCGTTGATACAAGTTTTTTCAAGATAAAAGCCGAGCACCAGAATGTTGTAATTCCTGCGATCTCAGTTTTAATTAAGAGAAACCCTCAATAGAAGGAGAGGATTTCACTGACCAAGAGGAAAACTGTGTTTTGATTTGGTGGATCAATGGCTCACAGTTCGTGAGTGACAGCTTACTTAAGTTGAGCAGGACACCTAAGTATCGGTGGGATATAACCCAATGTCATTCCGGTTGAAGCTTGTATCATGTCTGTTTCTGATTTTGTCAATCCCAAAACAGATAATCTAGTCTTTTGCATGCTCATTGCCAAACCAGAGCGGTTCTCAAAATATTTCAGCACTTGTAGCACTTGTTGTACATAGTCAGTAGATCCATCTATAAATATCAGAAGACATCGAAGAAAGAGAGGTGAGTGAGATTCGTAGAAGCATAGTTTCTGTGGTAGTTGAATCTATTTTGTTTTGTTGTTTTGTTGAGCATATGTGACAGACAATTAATAGCAATAACAAAATGATAAATTGAAAGTGGTTATCCCTGCCTGAGACCTCTTTTGCCTTGAAATATTCATGAATTGAGCCTTTATAACCAAACATGTAATTTGAAGTGCATACGAAAGCGTTTATTTGGCAGATGAACCGTATAGGGAAATGAAGTCCTTCAAGACATGAGAACAAGAACTCCCAAGAAAGAGTGTCAAAAGCCTACGCTATGTCGACCTTAATGGTAATCCGCTTAGAGCCCTTGTTTTTATGATATTCATTTACCAGTTTGCCTGCTAGAGTAGTGTTCTCAACTAAAATTATTCCCTTTTGCAAAAAAAATTATCTTCGTAGTATTAGTGAGGAGAGCAGAGGCTTTAGTCTCTTTACCAGTAGTCGAGAAACAACTTTGTAGTTTGTTTTGAGGCAGGATATAAGTCTAAAATCACTTACCTTTGATGCACCAGGGAATTTCGGTACCAGTGAAAGAATTTTTGCATTTTTTTGTGGCAGGAAGTAAATTGGTAGTAAAGATATTTTTAATGGCCGACACAACCTCACACCCAATAGTTTCCCATGAAGCTTTAAAGAACAAAAAATGTAGGTCATCCGGACCAGAGGCCTTGTTAGGATTAAGTTTGAAGAAACCTTCTTTGATCTCCTCTATAGTAGGGATAAATACCATCAAAGGTTGAGGTGTTGTGGAAAGGAGAATGAGTAAAGGTCATGCAACCATTATGGTTGCGTGAAGAGAAGTGGTGGTTGATAGCCTGGACCGATTTGAAATTTTTAACAGCAAGAACACTCATTTCCAGTGGATCTGTAATCGATGTACCATTGATTGAAAGGAAGGCTCGAACGGCATTGTAGCTTGTCATGGTCTGACAGATTTGGTGGAAATGGGTGGTGTTCAGATCTTCTTATCTTAGCCAGTTGATCTGAGACTTTTGTTTGAAGAACATATCCTCTATCTCACGTAAAAAGTTCCATTTTGAATGTAGATCTCTCTTAGCTTGAAATGAAATGGGGTTGTGGTCTTACAGAGCTTGTACATGCACAATTTGCAAGAAACAATTAATCTCACTCCCTCTATCATGTATTTTTGAGTAGTTATCTTTGTTTAGAATTTTAGATCACTCTTGATTAGTTTCAATGTCCAACACAACTGTGTAAGAGTTTGACACGTGTTTCCAGCCTAAATCCATGCTTCTTGTATTAACTGATCGAAACCAGGGTGTTTAGTGAGGTAGTTTTGGAATTTATAGGGTTTTCTAGCTGAAGGAAGGTTTGAAGCTAGGTCAAGAACACATGGGGAGTTGTCAAAGAAAATGGAGGGAAGGAATGAAGCAAGGCCATGGGGGAACGAGACCACAAAGGTGTTATTTACCATTAGTCTATCTAGCTTCTTCGAGATGGGGTTAGTTAGTTGAGAGTTGATCCAAGTGAGAGTAAGTCTAATAAAATGTAGATCAAATAGCCCCAACTGTGTAAAGCAATCTTGAAGTTGGTAGATTAGGAAGTCGGGTACATCAACACTTGGCTCATAGTGCTCCATTGGATGGATAATTTGATTTAAGTCCCTTCCCAATATCCAGAAACAGTTGTCTAGATCAATTGATGATTGTAGATGAATGAGTTGAGTCCATAAATCGACACGCTTAGCGCTTAGGTTTGAAGCTTAGATAGTTGAGTAGATTGGCTGATGGTTTGGGAAAGAGAGCTTACAGATAATGCATTGACGACGCTAAGATATAATTTGAACATTGATGGAATCCCTCCATATAAGAATGATACGACCATTCGGATTAGCTGAGTGGTTTAAAGTGAAATTCCAGTTTGGGCAGAGGTTAGATATGATAGGGCTCAAAAAAGGTTGTTTGATATGTGTTTCGATAATGGCTCCAAAAATTGGCTTCTTAGTATTTAGCCAAGATACAAAAGGTTTATGTTTGGTCGGGTAATTTAGACTACAAACATTCCAGAACAAAAAAACTTAACACTCATTAAGAAAGATAAGAAGGATCCTCCGAATGAATGGAGGGGCCTCTAGTAACATTAGGAGAAGTAAGTTTGGCTAACGGAGGGGTAAATAGCAAGGTGGGTGATTTATTGGATTAGGGTTAAAGGATTGGAAAAGGGGAGGGTTACAAAGGGTTATAGACTGAGAAAATGGGTTATGGTTAGACAAAAGAGGAGGAGAAAGAATGGGGGAGGACTGTGATCTTTTAAGGGAAGGTCTAGGGTGAGGTTCACGGGTAAGGAAAGGATTTAAAACTAAGGAGTTATAGACATAGCAATTTAAGGTTAAAATTAGGTTTTTAATCGGTAAGCTTTGGTGGGAGTTCAAGAGAGGGGTAAAGGTAGGAATTGGTTCTTGCTCAAGAACAGGAGTTGCGTTTGAGAGAGCAATCAGGAGTGTACTAGTTCCCATAGCAGAGTCAATTACACTTCCCATTTCTGCTGAAGTGGACATCATCTGAGTAGGCAAGGCCTTAGATTGAGTAACCGGCCTGTATTTTTTATTTTTCTTCGATGTTTCCTGATTAGCTACTTTCTTAGCAGTTTCCTGATTAGTCGTTTGCTTTTTCTTTGCAGCTTCAACATCGACTGGAGGAGGAGTGTATAGTGGCAATACCTCACAATGTGCCCAAGCTCATGATAGTGAGAACATGTTGAAGGTACCCATGGGTAGTGGACCGAGACCTCAACTACTTCACCATCCTCCCTTTCAAATTCGACAATTGAGGGGAGCGGTTGAGTAAGATACCTCCACCTTTACATGGGATAAGGTGAGACTTACTAGATTTTTTGTAAAATCATCAGTTTCCTTCGGGTCTCCAACTAATCCTGCAACAAGAATTAAACCTTCTTCATGTCTCAGGTCTAGTAGAACTCCAGTGAGGTGAACACATATCTGGATAGCTTTAAGAGGTGGAGTAGACTAGGAACGGACAGAGGAACACTGAGCGGTGTGGAACAACGAGTCTCCAATGTACCAAATGTTCTTCTCCAATATCTTCTGTCTAAGGTACTCACTTTGAGTCCTAACAATTGTTGTTCAATTGAGAGGGTTGTTGTGAATTTTGAAACACTTTCCTTTCCCCCACATTTGATTCAAAACACTTTGAATCATGTTGAAAGGGAGGAGCTTTACCATTAAAGTAACAACTCTGCTCCCTTTTGAAGGGATGAGCACTCCATGTCTCCTGGAAGGAGCTATTGTGACTAGAGCACAGCGACACAAAGTCTTCTCATCTGGAATCTAATACGTTCTACTAATGTTGGAGGAACCGGCTGAGGAATAACAGAAGTAGTAGCTCCATTGACAGTTACATTTGAAGGTTTGATAGGGTTTTGGCTAGGTTCATTTTGGTCTTTCAAGAAAGGATTAGGTTTTGGTGGTTGGTTGAGGAAGCTTTGTTGGTATGGATAAGAGAAGTAGGTTTAAGAGGGATTAATCTGAAATCTTGTTTATGGTTTTGTTCACTTACAGACCCATGAACAATATTCGTTACAGATCCAAGATCTGAGACAGTTGAGGGAGGCAATATTTATACAGCTGTCTCACAGGCAGAAGAGCCATTAGCAGCCAAAGATTTTTGAGCTCCTGTAGTAGATGGTTTGATCCCTTTACTTGTTGTTGAGAGAATAGTTGCAGATTTGGAAACATATTCAAACCTGTAATTGGGTCAAGGTTTTGGGTTAGTTTTGGCTTCGGAAAGAGTAGAGAAGTTGATTGGTGATAAGGGGAAGGAGGGGTCAGGTGGGTCTGGTGGAATGAGGAGAGGGTCTGGTGGTTCGCCAGCATCTACAGACGACAGATATGGCTGGAAAGACGTCATGGAACTCTCCATTTAGATTGCATTGGAAACCAAGTTAGAGAGGTTTTGATTTTTAAAATTGGCAAGCTTATATTATCGAACCCTAAAGTTGGCAGAGCGCTAAAACTATTTAAGTATTTCATTTTAGTCTTTAGAGTCTTTATGAATTTCACGAACTTTATAATCTTGGTCTATAAAATACACATCTTTCAACCTAACATATCTCCAATACATTACTAGCATATTTGCAGCCTTGAATTTTTCACTGATTTTCTTTCACAGTATGGAAGAATCACATTTATAATGTATGCACGTGAAAAATATTTAGGACGAGTTTTTATTAGTTTTATATTTCATATTGGCTATAACTTATTTCAAATTTATTTTAGATATTTTCAAATTACAAAGAGATAGCTGATTCCAAAAATGATTCGAAATTAATCATATTAACTTTGATTTGATAGATCTTTTGTATACATATCTGTATACAAACACATGAAAAAAATATTTAATATTATATTTTGAAAAGAGATACAAATGCATTTGATTAGATTATTTCATCTTGAATGCATATTTATCTTTCACAACAACATTGGTTGTTAGTACAAACACCTATAAAATAACCCCAGTCATGACAATAGGAAGTACAACCTCTATTCCAATTTTGTCTACACGCATCTGGGGGAAAACATACTATGTCCGTCTGCTTTATTCCTATTTATAAATAAAAAATCATTTAACCATTTGTATTTTAAATAAAATGAACAAAATAAACAAAAAATACTAATTGGAGGTATAAAAATAAATTATTACCCGGAACATTAACAGGTGGAATATAACAATGAGCATCAGACATGATAAAGAGGACAGTAAAAAAGAATGTAATTAAAGTTCTCATAGTAATAAGAATATATTGTATACGGTATTCTCTCACAAAATGTTATGAGCTTTTCTTCTTCTTTTTTCTGACAAAGGGGTTGTTATGAGCTTTTCTTTTGGTATGATTATCTATATATAATACACAAACAAATGCAAAAGAAAGGTGTTTTTTTTCAGGTCAAAGATGAAGAGGAATATAATCTTTCCTTTCTACTTCTATAAAGATAAAAATGCTTTCATATTTCTTTACTAATATTGCCAGTTATGGACATTTCTTAATCTTTCTAAAGCATTTTATTTTGTTCTTTTAAGTTTTCTATACTTACTATATATGATTATTTATGTATAATAATAGACAAACATATGTTAAATAATTTTTTTTTTGTCAAAATTGAAAAACTATTGGGAGATCTAGAAAATCAACTCATATCAAATAATCATGATTAAGGATATACATCAATATCTTATAATATAAAATTCAGCATTATCTATAATATAATATTCGTTATTAGTTTATGAATCATGCTTAGCCGTCTCTATGGATTACGAGAAATGAAATATTACATTATAGATAATGATAAGTTTTATGTTCTAAGATATGGAGGTATATCTTTAATCTTGACTATTGGATATGGATAGATCTTCTAAATATCCCAACAAAACTAAAATATAACTTTCCTTTATATATCCATTAGATAAGAAACCCGTGCAATATCGCACGGAAACTCATTTTATAAAACACAAATATTCCACGTCCTAGAAAAAGAAACTGTTTACAACTGTTTTTGATGAAATACATGTGCTACAATATTATAATGCTTGGGACTATATCTATTTATTGATAATATTAAAAGGCATCAACAATCAACTACTTGATACCTACAAATAATCAAGTTATATTAATAATTAATTTCAATGTTGATAAGTAAAATATATTTTAAAGTATTTAAATTTAGTATTTAGAGTTTTCATGGGATTCACGAGCTTCATAATTTTGGTCCGTGAGATACAGATCTTCCGGACCAACATATCTCAAATACTATCCCGCACGACAAACGTAGAATGCACAACACATAATTTGCAATCACAAAGCAGACCACATATGTCGTGGACAATACGTCGAGGATGGACAATCAAGTCAGCAGATTCCTCCAGGTAAAAACTTCAACATAGAGAAAAAAGGATGAAAACTTCAGCTCGTTTTAGGTCTTGACAATGGAAATACATCATGTGGGCGCAACTTCAGCTCCACAAACAATCGTCCTTGACTTGGAAAATCCTTAAATTGAAGAAAAAAACTGACCTAAACAAATATGAGCGTTCTACTATAACTCCCCCATAGTGGTTAAACTGTAACCAACAACTCCCAAACTATGAAAAACAACTCTTGAGAGATTCAAAATTATAGAATAAATCTCTAAAATAAAACAATTTTGAAAACACTATTCCCTTGAAAGAAACCATAAACATCATTGAAACTCTCGACAATTCTTCCACTCACCCGAAAAGAAAAATCAAGAAAATTAAATTAAGATAGAATAAAAAAACCAAAATGATTAAATAGAAAACTAAAATCATTGAAACAAACCCAATCACTTTAAGGAACGTGATCATGTTAACAACTTCATATCATCATGATCATCGTCAGACCCTTCATCATCCTCTTCTCCAGTTGCCATAATCACCATGGGAGAAGTAAACCTTCTTTTTTAAAAAAAATATGTGGAAGATATTAACTATGATCCACTAGGATCGAATGCTCTGATATCATGTAAAATCTGATAGAGTATGATATATTATTGTATTTTTTTGATATGAAAATACAAGACGCACATATTTATTGCGGTAACATTAACATAATGTTAACACCAAATAATGCTAACCTTCCTAAACACTTAAAGTAAATAGTTTAAGAATATCTTGAGATCAACTTGCTATAATTCTTTTTTTGTAAAACTTTATTCTTAAATTAAAAGTGCCAAAAATGTTTTTACAAAATCCCATTGACAATAGACTTTAGTTACTTTTAAGCCGGAGTACATATAAAAAAAACTAGTGAGGCCCAATACCCAAGAGTAGAGAGCCCAAAGGAAACCCTTAAGGTTGGAATGGAGTAGTCAAATAAGGTTTCAGTTAAGGGAGGAGCAGATGGTGATCAAATCAATCGAATCCAACTCTGCATCATGATTGAAGGCCGAGTTGGGTTAGTATCTATGAAGCTTTGAATCTTGTTCCTTAGTTCTCTGTCTATCAATTTGAAGATCTGATCCACCGAACGAAACACATTCGCATGCAGACGAGTATTTCGTTCACTCCAAAGCCACTACAAGGTCTTTTGCCATGCTAGGAGTGAGGATTCTTTGCGGTGTTGGCGAAGAAAGGGAGATCATCTGCTGCAACGTATCTGGCCAGTTTCGAGAAGGTAGCAGTTATAGTCTTCTAGCCACAAGTTTTCATAAATCGTTTCTATAATTATAAGAGAAGTAGAGATAATCATGAGATTTTGGAATGGAGTTTCAGAGGAGACACATGTCATCAACTTGGAGTCCCCAGCTTATCAGTCTATCGCGAGTAGGCAATCATTTTTGGATCACAAGCCAAGTGTGGAAACTATGATGTGGGATCGCTTTACAGATCCAAACTGCAGTATACCAAGGAACATCTGGTCTCAAATCGCAAAGGTATTCATAAAGAATACATGTTTTGTAATTATTGTGTACTTGACCATTGATTGCCCATTTATAACAGTCTTGATTTGTAGTGAGTTGAAGAGTAGTTAGGTGAACACACAACTGAATCTGCGCGTCTGATATAGCTGGTGTAAGACACCAAGAGCCATTTGAGAACAAGGAGGAGACCGTATCATGGAGAGGTATCCCCATTCTTGAGATAGTTCCCGACAAGTGAGTGTATAGATCACCAAATGGCGTCCAGTTGTCTGACCAGAACCGTGTTGTTTCCCCATTTTGTAGCCTCAGTTTAATCAATGGGAACAAACCTTCTTTAGTTTTAAGAGGTTGTTGACCAGGCAAGAATAAGATTGCTTAAGTGTTGTTATCCAGTAGTTATGCACTGAGCCTTTAAGGATGACCTCCTTGAACCATTGAACCCACAAAGAGTCTGGCCTGAAGAAAAGAAGCCAGATGAGATGAAGAGTGCACGCCCTATTCCAGGTACAAAGATCCTTTACTCCAAGTCTTTTAGTCAATACCAGTGTTTCCCAAGAGATTCTTGTTGAGTTGTGTCCTTCCATATTTCCTTTCCAAAGAAACAAGCTACACAAGGAATTAATTTGGTTGATACAAGTTTTTTCAAGATAAAAGCCGAGCACCAGAATGTTGTAATTCCTGCGATCTCAGTTTTAATTAAGAGAAACCCTCAATAGAAGGAGAGGATTTCACTGACCAAGAGGAAAACTGTGTTTTGATTTGGTGGATCAATGGCTCACAGTTCGTGAGTGACAGCTTACTTAAGTTGAGCAGGACACCTAAGTATCGGTGGGATATAACCCAATGTCATTCCGGTTGAAGCTTGTATCATGTCTGTTTCTGATGTTGTCAATCCCAAAACAGATAATCTAGTCTTTTGCATGCTCATTGCCAAACCAGAGCGGTTCTCAAAATATTTCAGCACTTGTAGCACTTGTTGTACATAGTCAATAGATCCATCTATAAATATCAGAAGACATCGAAGAAAGAGAGGTGAGTGAGCTTCGTAGAAGCATAGTTTCTGTGGTAGTTGAATCTATTTTGTTTTGTTGTTTTGTTGAGCATATGTGACAGACAATTAATAGCAATAACAAAATGATAAATTGAAAGTGGTTATCCCTGCCTGAGACCTCTTTTGCCTTGAAATATTCATGAATTGAGCCGTTATAACCAAACATGTAATTTGAAGTGCATACGAAACCGTTTATTTGGCAGATGAACCGTGTAGGGAAATGAAGTCCTTCAAGACATGAGAACAAGAACTCCCATGAAAGAGTGTCAAAAGCCTTCGCTATGTCGACCTTAATGGTAATCCGCTTAGAGCCCTTGTTTTTATGATATTCATTTACCAGTTTGCCTGCTAGAGTAGTGTTCTCAACTAAAATTATTCCCTTTTGCAAAAAAAAATTATCTTCGTAGTATTAGTGAGGAGAGCAGAGGCTTTAGTCTCTTTACCAGTAGTCGAGAAACAACTTTGTAGTTTGTTTTGAGACAGGATATAAGTCTAAAATCACTTACCTTTGATGCACCAGGGAATTTCGGTACCAGTGAAAGAATTTTTGCATTTTTTTGTGGCAGGAAGTAAATTGGTAGTAAAGATATTTTTAATGGCCGACACAACCTCACACCCAATAGTTTCCCATGAAGCTTTAAAGAACAAAAAATGTAGGTCATCCGGACCAGAGGCCTTGTTAGGATTAAGTTTGAAGAAACCTTCTTTGATCTCCTCTATAGTAGGGATAAATACCATCAAAGGTTGAGGTGTTGTGGAAAGGAGAATGAGTAAAGGTCATGCAACCATTATGGTTGCGTGAAGAGAAGTGGTGGTTGATAGCCTGGACCGATTTGAAATTTTTAACAGCAAGAACACTCATTTCCAGTGGATCTGTAATCGATGTACCATTGATTGAAAGGAAGGCTCGAACGGCATTGTAGCTTGTCGTGGTCTGACAGATCCGGTGGAAATGGGTGGTGTTCAGATCTTCTTATCTTAGCCAGTTGATCTGAGACTTTTGTTTGAAGAACATATCCTCTATCTCACGTAAAAAGTTCCATTTTGAATGTAGATCTCTCTTAGCTTGAAATGAAATGGGGTTGTGGTCTTACAGAGCTTGTACATGCACAATTTGCAAGAAACAATTAATCTCACTCCCTCTATCATGTATTTTTGAGTAGTTATCTTTGTTTAGAATTTTAGATCACTCTTGATTAGTTTCAATTTCCAACACAACTGTGTAAGAGTTTGACACATGTTTCCAGCCTAAATCCATGCTTCTTGTATTAACTGATCGAAACCAGGGTGTTTAGTGAGGTAGTTTTGGAATTTATAGGGTTTTCTAGCTGAAGGAAGGTTTGAAGCTAGGTCAAGAACACATGGGGAGTTGTCAAAGAAAATGGAGGGAAGGAATGAAGCAAGGCCATGGGGGAACGAGGCCACAAAGGTGTTATTTACCATCAGTCTATCTAGCTTCTTCGAGATGGGGTTAGTTAGTTGAGAGTTGATCCAAGTGAGAGTAAGTCTAATAAAATGTAGATCAAATAGCCCCAACTATGTAAAGCAATCTTGAAGCTGGTAGATTAGGAAGTCGGGTACATCAACACTTGGCTCATAGTGCTTCATTGGATGGATAATTTGATTTAAGTCCCTTCCCAATATCCAGAAACAGTTGTCTAGATCAATTGATGATTGTAGATGAATGAGTTGAGTCCATAAGTCGACACGCTCAGCGCTTAGGTTTGAAGCTTAGATAGTTGAGTAGATTGGCTGATGGTTTGGGAAAGAGAGCTTACAGATAATGCATTGACGACGCTAAGATATAATTTAAACATTGATGGAATCCCTCCATATAAGAATGATACGACCATTCGGATTAGCTGAGTGGTTTAAAGTGAAATTCCAGTTTGGGCAGAGGTTAGATATGATAGGGCTCAAAAAAGGTTGTTTGATATGTGTTTCGATAATGGCTCCAAAAATTGGCTTCTTAGTATTTAGCCAAGATACAAAAGGTTTATGTTTGGTCGGGTAATTTAGACTACAAACATTCCAGAAAAAAAAACTTAACACTCATTAAGAAATATAAGAAGGATCCTCCGAATGAATGGAGGGGCCTCTAGTAACATTAGGAGAAGTAAGTTTGGCTAACAGAGGGGTAAATAGCAAGGTGGGTGATTTATTGGATTAGGGTTAAAGGATTGGAAAAGGGGAGGGTTACAAAGGGTTATAGACTGAGAAAATGGGTTATGGTTAGACAAAAGAGGAGGAGAAAGAATGGGGGAGGACTGTGATCTTTTAAGGGAAGGTCTAGGGTGAGGTTCACAGGTAAGGAAAAGATTTAAAACTAAGGAGTTATAGACATAGCAATTTAAGGTTAAAATTAGGTTTTTAATCGGTAAGCTTTGGTGGGAGTTCAAGAGAGGGGTAGAGGTAGGAATTGGTTCTTGCTCAAGAACAAAAGTTGCGTTTGAGAGAGCAATCAGGAGTGTACTATTTCCCATAGCAGAGTCAATTACACTTCCCATTTCTGCTGAAGTGGACATCATCTGAGTAGGCAAGGCCTTAGATTGAGTAACCGACCTGTATTTTTTATTTTTCTTCGATGTTTCCTGATTAGCTACTTTCTTAGCAGTTTCCTGATTAGTCGTTTGCTTTTTCTTTGCAGCTTCAACATCGACTGGAGGAGGAGTGTATAGTGGCAATACCTCACAATGTGCCCAAGCTCATGATAGTGAGAACATGTTGAAGGTACCCATGGGTAGTGGACCGAGACCTCAACTACTTCACTATCCTCCCTTTCAAATTCGACAATTGAGGGGAGCGGTTGAGTAAGATACCTCCACCTTTACATGGGATAAGGTGAGACTTACTAGATTTTTTGTAAAATCATCAGTTTCCTTCGGGTCTCCAACTAATCCTGCAACAAGACTTAAACCTTCTTCATGTCTCAGGTCTAGTAGAACTCCAGTGAGGTGAACACATATCTGGATAGCTTTAAGAGGTGGAGTAGACTAGGAATGGACAGAGGAACACTGAGCGGTGTGGAACAACGAGTCTCCAATGTACCAAATGTTCTTCTCCAATATCTTCTGTCTAAGGTACTCACTTTGAGTCCTAACAATTGTTGTTCAATTGAGAGGGTTGTTGTGAATTTCGAAACACTTTCCTTTCCCCCATATTTGATTTAAAACACTTTGAATCATGTTGAAAGGGAGGAGCTTTACCATTAAAGTAACAACTCTGCTCCCTTTTGAAGGGATGAGCACTCCATGTCTCCTGGAAGGAGCTATTGTGACTAGCGCACAGCGACACAAAGTCTTCTCATCTGGAATCTAATATGTTCTACTAATGTTGGAGGAACCGGCTGAGGAATAACAGAAGTAGTAGCTCCATTGACAGTTACATTTGAAGGTTTGATAGGGTTTTGGCTAGGTTCATTTTGGTCTTTCAAGAAAGGATTAGGTTTTGGTGGTTGGTTGAGGAAGCTTTGTTGGTATGGATAAGAGAAGTAGGTTTAAGAGGGATTAATTTGAAATCTTGTTTATGGTTTTGTTCACTTACAGACCCATGAACAATATTCGTTACAGATCCAAGATCTGAGACAGTTGAGGGAGGCAATATTTATACAGCTGTATCACAGGCAGAAGAGCCATTAGCAGCCAAAGATTTTTGAGCTCATGTAGTAGATGGTTTGATCCATTTACTTGTTGTTGAGAGAATAGTTGCAGATTTGGAAACATATTCAAACCTGTAATTGGGTCAAGGTTTTGGGTTAGTTTTGGCTTCGGAAAGAGTAGAGAAGTTGATTGGTGATAAGGGGAAGGAGGGGTCAGGTGGGTCTGGTGGAATGAGGAGAGGGTCTGGTGGTTCGCCAGCATCTACAAACGACAGATATGGCTGGAAAGACGTCATGGAACTCCCCATTTAGATTGCATTGGAAACCAAGTTAGAGAGGTTTTGATTTTTAAAATTGGCAAGCTTATATTTATCGAACCCTAAAGTTGGCAGAGCGCTAAAACTATTTAAGTATTTCATTTTAGTCTTTAGAGTCTTTATGAATTTCACGAACTTTATAATCTTGGTCTATAAAATACACATCTTTCAACCTAACATATCTCCAATACATTACTAGCATATTTGCAGCCTTGAATTTTTCACTGATTTTCTTTCACAGTATGGAAGAATCACATTTATAATGTATGCACGTGAAAAATATTTAGGACGAGTTTTTATTAGTTTTATATTTCATATTGGCTATAACTTATTTCAAATTTATTTTAGATATTTTCAAATTACAAAGAGATAGCTGATTCCAAAAATGATTCAAAATTAATCATATTAACTTTGATTTGATAGATCTTTTGTATACATATATGTATACAAACACATGAAAAAAATATTTAATATTATATTTTGAAAAGAGATACAAATGCATTTGATTAGATTATTTCATCTTGAATGCATATTTATCTTTCACAACAACATTGGTTGTTAGTATAAACACCTATAAAATAACCCCAGTCATGACAATAGGAAGTGCAACCTCTATTCCAATTTTGTCTACACGCATCTGGGGGAAAGCATACTATGTCCGTCTGCTTTATTCCTATTTATAAATAAAAAATCATTTAACCATTTGTATTTTAAATAAAATGAACAAAATAAACAAAAAATACTAATTGGAGGTATTAAAATAAATTATTACCCGGAACATTAACAGGTGGAATATAACAATGAGCATCAGACATGATAAAGAGGACAGTAAAAAAGAATGTAATTAAAGTTCTCATAGTAATAAGAATATATTGTATACGGTATTCTCTCACAAAATGTTATGAGCTTTTCTTCTTCTTTTTTCTGACAAAAGGGTTGTTATGAGCTTTTCTTTTTTTTGGTCTGATTATCTATATATAATACACAAACAAATGCAAAAGAAAGGTGTTTTTTTTCAGGTCAAAGATGAAGAGGAATATAATCTTTCCTTTCTACTTCTATAAAGATAAAAATGCTTTCATATTTCTTTACTAATATTGCCAGTTATGGACATTTCTTAATCTTTCTAAAGCATTTTATTTTGTTCTTTTTTAGTTTTCTATACTTACTATATATGATTATTTATGTATAATAATAGACAAACATATGTTAAATAAATTTTTTTTTTGTCAAAATTGAAAACTATTGGGAGATCTAGAAAATCAACTCATATCAAATAATCATGATTAAGGATATACATCAATATCTTATAATATAAAATTCAGCATTATCTATAATATAATATTCGTTATTAGTTTATGAATCATGCTTAGCCGTCTCTATGGATTACGGGAAATGAAATATTACATTATAGATAATGATAAGTTTTATGTTCTAAGATATGGAGGTATATCTTTAATCTTGACTATTGGATATGGATAGATCTTCTAAATCTCCCAACAAAACTAAAATATAACTTTCCTTTATATATCCATTAGGTAAGAAACCCGAGCAATATTGCACGGAAACTCATTTTATAAAACACAAATATTTCACGTCTTAGAAAAAGAAACTGTTTACAACTGTTTTTGATGAAATACATGTGCAACAATATTATAATGCTTGGGACTATATCTATTTATTGATAATATTAAAAGGCATCAACAATCAACTACTTGATACCTACAAATAATCAAGTTATATTAATAATTAATTTCAATGTTGATAAGTAAAATATATTTTA